>JACDJE010000248.1:475784-555024 GCA_016647715.1 Pavo muticus
AAAAAAAAAAAAAAAAAAAAAGTTAACATAGCTGGATGGATTTGCAGGGAAATTTTGTCAAGGAACTTCTTAAAACTCACAAAATTCCTACACAGACATAATCGCTAGTGTTTAGGGAGTGAGATAAATGCTAAAAGCTGGAAAAAAGCATACAGCGGTACCTATTAGCCCAAGACTATACTGGACAATTCCAAGAAGAGGGTGTCAGTCAGTTAGGGGCACGTGGAAAGCATCTCAAAATTTCATTGGACAGTTATGGAGGTACATTTATATTCTATGACTCCTGGTGCAGAAAATAAGGCATCTCTCAGGAAAAGGAGAAGCAGGCTTGAATCCATGCAGACTGCACACACAGCAGAAAGCCAAGAGTGTGCACACCTCAAGAGTGCACACCAACAAGTGAGCACCATTACCTTTCCTCCAAGAGCTGTGCATTCTGGGCACTGACCTGCATGAGATGCAGGCATCCAAAAAGAAAAAACAAGCAGAGCCACTTGGATTAGGGCCAAGAGGTAGGACCCACTTACAGGGAAAGCTCCATGGTGCCCCAAGAGCAGGAGTGAGAATAGCCACGAAACACCACACTGGCAGTGGGCACACTGAATCATAGAATGACTTGGGGTGGAAGGATCATCGAGGTCCAATCCCCTGCCACAGGTAAGGCCACCAACTTCCAGATCTGGCACTAGACCAGGTTGCCCAGGGCCCTTCCAAACTGGTCTTGAACACCTCCAGGGACAGAGCATCCACAACCTCTCTGGGCAGCCTGTTCTAGCACCTGAAATCCAATCCAAACCTTCTCTCATTGATCTTAAAACCATTCCCCCTCGTCCTATCACTGCCTACCCTTGTAAAAAGTTGATTCCCCTCCAGTTTATAATCACCTTTTAAATACATACTCATATCTATGGTGTGAGCTGTGTATGCACCACTTCTGCGACAGTTACAGCAAACAAACGGAACCTATCTATTCCCCTATTTTGCACCACTGGAGGGCGTTCATTTCCTTTGCACAACTTCCTCAGAGCCGCAGGCCGGCAGCAGAGGTGCTGCGGGAAAGTTGGTGCTGCTTTATCAGCACCCCTGTGACACCAACCCAGGAAAATTAAGATGACTAAGAAACCTTAAAACAAGGTATTGCATGGACAACAGGTCGTCAGCATCTCAAGGCCGCTCCCATCGGTCGGCACTCACTGGCAGCTGTGCAACAGTTTGGCTGCACCTCTGCATCCCAAGATTTGGCAAGGCTTCCAGCTTCCAGGATGAAGGTTTGTGCAATGTACGAGATGGGGCTAGGAGGAACCAGATATAACCACACCCAGCGGCATTCACTCAGAGCATAGAGAGGGAAGATGCTTGCACATCAGTCTGAGATACGGAACTGGCATATTAGCACCAGATCACTGGCAAATTGTGCTGGCATAAGTGACCGCCTTTGCATCAACATTCACCCTCCTGGGAGGGTTTATTATCCCTATGGGCAAGATTTTTTTAGAAGACACTTCTCTGCTTGGCATATTGCCTAGTGTATTTTTTTATTTTATTTTTATTTTTAAGTTAGTCAGTGCTTAAATGGGCTCACAAGCTATAATCAGTCATTCCTTCAACAGCTGAAAAATTTAGAAAACTGAACTTGGACTTGAGCACAAACCTACTTTTTCTCCTCACTGCAGAATAACACATTAAAATGTAGAGAGAGCCTCTAAAAACAAACAATTTGCGTTATCTTCAGGTTCTGGGTGCAGGTGAGAAGGCTCAGCAATGTATGACAAACATGGCATTAGCTCAGCTCCAGTCTCTGTAAGGATTAAGGGCTGCAGCTTGCAAAAACACTGGGCTCAACTGGAAGGCACAAAGCACAAGAGCCTGCACAAAGAGAGCTGAGCTTTTGCTTCATCCTACTTGTGCGTCCCATTCCCCACCTGTGATAAACCCATAGGTTGACTGTGAATTGTACATATGTTAATCATCCACAACCCCTCCTGTCTTTAGGCAACTTCATCATCAGGGAGAGAGAGGAGCCAGAAGTACAGGCACAGACAAGTTCTGTGCAGGCATTCATTACATACACGATACCTGCTTGTCACCACAGCACAAAACTGTACCTGGGAGGTTACTACAGCACAGAATGACTTGTCCAGTAAATTTCAGCAACATATATTACATCTTACTGGGCGGTAGTAATTATATATTGTAGCTTTCACATGTTAATTACTTCTTATGAGAACTCTTCCATCAAGTTAAATTATGTGTGTGTACACATACACATTATTGTTATACCTATGTATCTTATCTCCTGAAAAATTAAATGGACCTGGATGCAACAAGCATAACTGAGTTCAGTTACATATTATTAAAACTTATGACGGCTTGTGGTCAGCTAAACATATTTCCAAATAACTGTCATAATAAAGCAGAATTCCGAGGAGCAGAAAAACATTGAGCACATTTGGTTATGCGGTACCCAGGAAGGAAGGAGTCACCTACCAGCATCGCTGAGAAATGGGAGATCTTCAGAAATCAGATACATTTTGCTAGTTTGTCAATATTTCACAAGGGTTTGGCATGATAGCAGGGAGACCTGGATATGTGAATAATAAACACGCTTGCTGGTACTGATTAAAAGGAAAATAATTAAGTGACTGACTACCTGTTAATAATACTTATTTAGGTTCATAAATGCATACAGCGGGTACGTATGGTGAAAGAAGTTTCTCTAGCAGTTGCCCAGTACATTTTAACCCTAAATTCTTGCATTTTGTCTATCCCTAATAAGAGTAAAGCAAGTTTATTCCCTCTCCCTGTCTACTAAATGCAGATTACTGTACATAGTACTGCATACGAACATTTAAATATGTCTCATAGCCCTGGCTGACAACAGTCAATACCAACAATAACCTAACTAACCTGAATGCTGTAGGCCTTAAAACAGTTAGAAATAACCTTAAAGTGTTTGCAAAAACAGTCCTAGAAGCTGGCATGCTGAATGGAACACAATCCACTTACATGAAGGAACTGGGCCAAACACAAGAATTTGGCTGGGCAACCCGGAACAAAAAGTTGAAAATCTTCATCTAAGTTGTACTGGTTAATAAGTGATGAACCAGTGGTTCATAACAGAGAGTTCACTCTGACCAAGAGGAGAACACGTTACCTCAGAGCTGCAGATTTGGCCTGCTACGCCCAAAAGGCAATAATACACGTTTACCTCTAAATCAAGGGAACTATCAGTTTATACCCAGAAGTAAACTGAGTGCTTACATCAAGAGAACACAATTTAACCAACTTAATCCCACAAAATCCTTATTCCAAATTTCTTAGGGTTGCCTGTCCAAGAGCTAGAGCCTACATATATGCTTGTATTCAATTTTGTATAGCATTAAAAAACCTTTTGCTTAAGGAAAAAAATGAAAGTAATTTCTACACATTTCATGCAGAAGCTAAATGTTTCTTCTGTTTCAGTTCCCAAATATTTGAAACTCTACACAAACCTCATATTTGCTTATAGGTCAAATAAGCAAAAGGTCAAGAGTTCACCAAACATGTGCCAGACCAGCAGTGCTGACAATTGACATGGTGACAAGTGAGGGACAAATACATCAGATAAGGTACAAGATATTTGAACTCTTACTCCTGTGCATGGAGGAGGCTAAACGCAGTGTGAAGACCGCATGCTATTCATTCCTGACACAGGGCAAGCAGCCTACTGGAAGATGGAAAGCTTATAAAAGCTTATAAAATCAGAAAGCAGCATCTCCCAAACAAGTAAATGTTGGATTTCAAATGCATCCAGTTGCAGACAGACACTCATGATTCCAAGCCAATTTCTGGAAGTCCACTGCCCCAGTGCAGTGGGGCAGAACTGATGTGCAGAAATGGAAGATGACCATATCCACAGACATGAAGGGGAGAGCAAGGCTGGGTGGAAAAAAAGAAGGAAAACAAAACAAAGAAAAAAAAAAAGCAAAAAATGATAGTAATAAAATAAAAACAAGG
Organism: Pavo muticus; assembly: GCA_016647715.1. NCBI lineage: Eukaryota > Metazoa > Chordata > Aves > Galliformes > Phasianidae > Pavo > Pavo muticus. The sequence continues at coordinate 479,781 of JACDJE010000248.1, forward strand.
AGAGAGAAAGCTACAAAGATACCTCTATGGAAGAATAGAGATTCGTGATGTAAATATTTTTTCTAGCCTAACATAACAGCAATGTTATTTATTTTAACACTGTATTCGCTGACACAAAATAAAGTCTGAATTTGCCCACCCCCAAAAAAAACCAACCAACCAAACAAAACCACTTTCTACCTAAAGCATAGGTCAGAAAATAGTGTTGTATTTCCTCACATACACAAATAGCCAGAAAATCATTTCCAACTTCCATCCTAAGAACAGTGTTAGCGTATGCCAAGCAAAACTGATCTTCAGACACATCCCCCTTATTCTCATGCTTAGCTTCTCCTTAGAAAAATTCCTTATGGTATTTTCAACACCTTCCCCTTGACCATCATCACACACCTATGGAAAACAAGGTGGTGACAACAGAGAGTTTGGTTTTTAACAGACAACAACAGATGGTTTTTAACATCCCTGGTGCTTTCTTCTGTTATCAAGCAAGGTTGTTATGTCTCAGCAGGACTTGCAATCAATGCTTTCGAAGGTCAGAGGTTAAGGAAGGAAAGGAGACTCTGATAAATACATTACAAACCATCTCAGGGCTCACACTTCAGTGGGTCACTGCAGTGGTTGCATCCTTTTCAGACTGCTATAATGAAAGCTACAGGGGCCTTTTTTGGCTTTAGGCCATGATGAAACCACATTAAGGAAATATCTGCTGAAGGTCTTATTGACTATACTCACTTTGATACTATTTGTACTCAAGATTCAAAGTTCTGCTTTTGCAGAAGAGATCACCTGCAAACTTGTTTTTAACCACTAAGTTCTGTCCTACTATTTGGAGGTCGCATTCCAGGGTGCTATACATCCCAGTTAAAAAAAAAAAAAAAAAAAAAAGCAGTGCAAAAGGAGGATCATCAATACAGATCATCACAGAGCCTTTAGCCAGGTTTCTCACATTTTGTTACACCCAAAACTTCACTTCAAAGGTGGAAGAAATTTGATACGTGTCACACGTGCAGTTCTTTGGCTCAGCTGAATATTAGCCACTCTATAGCATCTGTCCCACAGCTTCCTTTCCACCAGCCTTACTAGGTATACCCTCAGCAATCACAGAATGACATCACCTACAACATTTGGATCTGTGCATGCCCACAGTCTGCAACAACTCAGAGAAAAGAAAAGGATATGTAAGAATTTGCTATTGTAATAAAGGTCACGTAAGCATTTACTGCTTTCTATTCCCACTGCGTGATCCCAAGTCAGGCAGATAACCTCCTCACACCTCACATGGAGCTTTCTTGATTCACTACTGAAGCCAATAAGTACCTAATGCCAACTTTAAATACACAGGATCTTTCTCCAGCAACTCTAACAGGAACAGGCAAGCTCTCCAAGAATCATTTGCAGGCTGAAAACCAAAATAAGTCAGCAAATTTTCAGAGTATACCACAAACCTGATCAATTAAGAAACACATTGAGCAATTACTTAAAACTGCCACCCTCAGTGCCAGTAAGGAAACTGAACTTACTCACTGATGACTGAAGGCTCAAAGCTCTCTAGTAGCAGTGCTGAGAGCTGGCTGAAGCCAGGAGGAGGCTGTGCACCAGGGCATTAGCACCAGATGCCCCTGGGAAATGTGATTAGAGACTGCAGCTGTGTGGAACAGACAGGTTTAGTTAGAGGCAGGTGGTCCTAGCACACAGAAGAGATGAGACAATAGACTCCTGTGCTTGACTATATTTTATTTTCAGCTAAAGTGTCTTCTAGTGAGGTGCTAACTCAAGTCCACTGAGTGAGCAGTTACTCCAGCTGCCCTCAGACATATTGTTCATGTGTTCCCCAGCAGTGGGTATAGAGCAAAGCTGCAATACAGCAAACACTCATCCCATTTAACATCTACTGTAATCCTACTGACATTGGCATGTGAGTAAAGTCAGGCAACCACAAGAGCCCAGGATCAAAGCTAGACATGCCTGAAGCACCCAGCCCACGCTGAGGCAGCAGAGCCCTACTTCACACAGTCACCTGCCTATACTTTTGGGTTTTCCCTTCTCCTTGTAGCCTGCCTTGCTCTTTAACCCGGATACTGTCCATAAAACCCAACACGTCAATTTTGTGGAGTTTAATTGTTAGCAAAAATCATAAAGGCTGCATCAAATCATCAAAGGATGATTTGTAACGTGCCTTGAAAGGCCAGAAGGAAATATGGGGCTAACTTTTTGGACCGAGGTCATTCCTTCATAAAAAGAATGTGGTGAGCAAGAAGAGGAAAGATTGTCAATGCAATGGTCTGCAACTGATCACATGCATTGTTTTCTAGCTGAAAAAGTAGCTGCTCAATATCTTCATCTTTGAATATGTGAGGGAAGTTCCGTACAGAATTCAAAATAACTTTCTTGTTGTAGAAACAGGCTAGAAACACACAGGTCAACTTCTCTCATTAAGCCTTCTAAGTAAAACCACATGCAGATTTGAGTTTGTGTGCATTTCCTTGAGCAATGCCTTTCCAAGGCAGAAAAAAATAAAATAAAAATTATGGGGTAATGGGAAACTTTAAAACACAGGTCCAGCTGTATAACTCCCAGAAATTATCAGCTCAAACAAACCAGCCATGTCAGAGTAACCCTCAAGAGGTGCTTAGTCACACTAATAAAGGAGGTGAAATGGAAAATACAGTAGGGCTGGAAGACACCCAACAAAAACTGAGAAAGAAGCTATATTCTGACAGGCTGTGGGTCAAGAAGCAAATGAAGGCACACTATGCTTCACAAAGTCAGATGCTTTTCTGGAATTGCTTACAGCTTGATTCAGGCAAACATCCACGAAAGTCCAGATACCAGAATTGAAGCAAACTTAAAAGTTTGACCTCATCTAGTTTGCATGCCCAGTGGTACAGAGGGAAAAGCATTCAAAAGAAGAAATTTTAACAGCAAGTTATGAGTGAGTGAGATCCTTCATAAATATGATGATATTCAGCAAATAATAGTTTCTTAGAGATAACAGAACATTTTGCCCTGAAAATTCAGAACATTTCATTTTGAAAATGCTGCTTTGAATGAATTTAAATTAAAAAATGGAAAGAGACTTAATTTTTTTTTTAAATCCCCATCCTGCTAAATATCAAATTTTTAGTGGTAGGTTGAACAGACATTTCATTCATGAGAACTGAGGCTAAAAGAACGAGACCTGGATCTCCAGGACCTATCTTTTAAGTGCAGCTTTCCAGTAATGCTCCAGGATGAGACTGTGACCTTGGCTTCAAGGCTTGAATCATCTTGTGGAGATACTGCAGTCACTTTTCCAGTCTTAACATCAGGAGATCTTCGTAGGGAGCACTGAAGAGCTTGCACACAGCCCAACAATCCTTCAGTTGGGCTCTAGAGGCCTCACAGGCAAGTGACATGGCAGCTCTTTGGAGGTGCTGGCAGATGCCCCACTCCCTTTCCTGGAGAGGCAGGAGTGGCTCTCCAGCATGTGCCAGTGCCACATGCTGATGGTTGATGAGGCCTTCCATAAGCAACTGGAAGTAGCGTCACGATCCCAGGCACTGGTGCTTGTGGGGGTCTTCAATTATCCAGACAAGCAACATGGCCAGGCACGTGCAGTCCAGACGGTTCCTGCAATGTGTTGAAGACAACTTTCTGATGCAGATGGTGGAGGAACCGACGAGGGGAGGGGTGTTACTGGACCTTATTCTCACTAATAAGGAAGGGCTTGTTAAGGAAGTAAAGGTCGGGGGCAGCTTGGATTGTAGTGACCACGAGATGGTGGAGTTCAAGATCTTGAGTGGAAGAAGCAAAGCAAAAAGTAGGATTGCTATCCTGGACTTTAGGAGAGCCAACTTTGATCTCTTCCGGGACCTACTTGGAGCTATCCAAGTGGGCTAGGGTGTTAAAAGGTACAGGGGCCTGTGAGAGCTGCTTGGCATTTAAACAGCTCTTCCTTCAAGCTCAGGATCAGTGTGTCCCTGTGAGCAAGAAATCAGGAAAGGGTGGCAGGAGACCTGTGTGGATGAGTAAGGAGCTCATGTGCAAACTCAAAGGGAAGAAGGAGGTCCATGAAATGTGGAAAAAGGGTCTGACCACTTGGGAAGAATATAGAAATGTTGTCAGGGCCTGCAGGGATGCGACGAGGAAGGCTAAAGCCCACCTGGAATTGAACCTGGCAAAGGAGATAAAGGATAATAAAAAAGGCTTTTTTAAGTATGTTAACAGTAAAAGGAAGACTAGGGAGAATGTGGGTCCCCTGCTAAGTGAGGGGGGTGTTCTGGTAACGGGGGATGCTGAGAAGGCGGAGATACTGAACGCCTTCTTTGCTTCTGTCTTCAGTGAAAAAGCTCTCCCTCAGGAATCCCAGACCCTGGAGGTTACTGAGAGGGTCTGGGGAATGGAAGACTTCCCTTTAGTCAGGGAAGAGGCGGTCCGAGAGCGCCTAGGCAACACCAATGTTCATAAATCCATGGGACCCGATGGGGTGCATCCACGGGTGCTGAGGGAGCTGGCAGAGGTGATTGCTGAACCGCTCTCTATCATCTTTGAGAGGTCTTGGAGAATGGGGGAGGTGCCTGAAGACTGGAGGATAGCCAATGTCACTCCGGTCTTCAAAAAGGGCAAGAAGGAAGATCCAGGTAATTACAGGCCAGTCAGCCTCACCTCTGTCCCTGGAAAGGTGATGGAACAGCTTGTGCTGGATGCCATCTCCAGACAATTGGAAGAAAAGGAGGTTATCAGGAGTAGCCAGCATGGGTTCACCAGGGGGAGGTCATGCTTGACCAACCTGGTAGCCTTCTATGATGTTGTCACTGGCTGGGTGGATGGGGGGAGAGCAGTGGATGTAGTCTACCTTGATTTCAGCAAGGCGTTTGATACTGTCTCCCACGACATCCTTATAACAAAGCTGAGGAAGTGTGGGATAGATGAGTGGACAGTGAGGTGGGTTGAGAACTGGCTGACTGGCAGAGCACAGAGGGTCGTCGTTGGCGGTGCAGAGTCTGGTTGGAGACCTGTAACTAGCGGTGTTCCTCAGGGGTCGGTGCTGGGTCCGGTCTTGTTCAACATCTTCATCAATGACCTTGATGAGGGGATAGTGGCCACCCTCAGCAAGTTTGCTGATGATACGAAGTTGGGAGGATTGGCTGACACGCCTGAAGGCTGTGCTGCCATTCAGCGAGACCTGGACAGGCTGGAGAGCTGGGCGGTAAGAAACCAGATGAGGTTTAACAAAAGCAAGTGTAGAGTCTTGCACCTAGGGAGGAATAATTGCATGCAGCGGTACAGGTTGGGGGATGACCTGCTGGAGAGGAGCTCTGCAGAGAGGGACCTGGGTGTCCTGGTGGACGACAGGTTGGCCATGAGCCAGCAGTGTGCCCTTGTGGCCAAAAAGGCCAATGGCATTCTGGGCTGCATTAAAAAGAGCGTGGCCAGCAGGTCGAGGGAGGTGATCCTCCCCCTCTACTCTGCCCTGGTAAGGCCTCATCTGGAGTACTGTGTCCAGTTCTGGGCTCCCCAGTACAAAAAAGACAGGGATCTCTTGGAAAGAGTCCAGCGGAGGGCCACAAAGATGGTGAAGGGCCTGGAGCATCTCCCCTATGAAGAAAGGCTAAGTGAACTGGGTCTGTTTAGCCTTGAGAAAAGAAGACTGAGAGGGGACCTGATCCAGGTCTATAAATATCTAAGGTGTGGGGGGCAAAGTGGCGAGGCCAGACTCTTTTCAGCGGTGTGTGGAGACAGGACAAGGGGAAACGGCCAGAAACTGGAGCATAGGAAGTTCCGCACAAATGTGCGCAAGAACTTCTTTACGGAGAGGGTGACGGAGCACTGGAACAGGCTGCCCAGGGAGGTTGTGGAGTCTCCTTCTCTGGAGATATTCAAGACCCACCTAGATGCCCACCTGTGCGACCTGGTGTAGGGAACCTGCTTAGGCAGGGGGGTTGGACTCGATGATCTCCGGAGGTCCCTTCCAACCCCTATGATTCTGTGATTCTATGCTGGAGCAGTAATGAAAAACAGGCCAAACCCACAGAACTTGAAAAGACAGGCAAACATTTTTCATGCCAACTTTATCTTAGGTCATGCCACTGATGTCAGTACTGAGTGCTTCAAGGATGAAGACAGTCACAGCTCTCAGTGGGCTCTGCCTCTACAATGCTGGCAGAGAAGGAGCACATTTTCCAGAATATATCTTGGTGTAAGTTCACTCTTCAGGATGATGGTTTCTGTCTTGAAGATCAGGAGAGCTTAATGATGCCATCGGTAGTTGGGTGCCTGTACAGGATCTGAGTGCTGAAGGACGGTCAGGAGGCTGATGTAGGACAGAAGTGTTAAGGGATCCTGTACTAATGGTGTAGGACAAGCTGGAGCAAGACCAGGAGGTAGGATTCAGAAAGTCCTCTGCAGTTTCTGTTCAAAGCACCACCCAATAGCCCAAAACAGCTAGTGGGATTTTCACTCATAATTGATGGGCAGCAGGTCAGGCTCATAGGCCAACTCATATGTTTGGGGAGACCAGCTGTGGTCAGGTAGTTATATCAGTTTGCTCTGCTGCAGTCAAACAGAGCCTGACACTTAATCACAGAAACCAACACACCTACACAGCTTCCCAAGAACTGCCTGGGCTGCTGACACCATGCCGAGGCATAAGGGAAAACCAAGCAGGCAAAAAGCAAGCACACATCTCAGGCCTGAGGGAACCCATGGGCAAGGGATGTAGGACTGTGTTGTCCCAAGCCCTGGAAGAGCAACAGAGGCCCCATGTGTGGAGGACAAGACACAGGGTGCCTAAACGCTGAAAGGGTGTTGATAAGTGAATCTCTGAGTTTGAAAGTGTGTGTTCCCAGCACATTCCACAGGGAATATATATTAAAAAATCACTGACAGGAAAAAGAGGGCTTAAGCAGCTGGAATAACAGCTGATAAGGAAGTGGGAAGCTGTTGCAAGAAAGGAGTGTAGCATGATAGAAGAGAAAAGGGAAGAATTTACAGCACAGAGAGACCTGGAAAGCTTAGGGGAAAAGCAAGCAAACTAGCCTGATAGAATTGCAAAGAGTCCTGCAAGTGATGATTTGGGAACAAACTGACAGAGGGACTTCATTGTGGTAGATGTTAGCAAATCATAATTGCTACCTACGTGGTCTTAAGGCACTCCCCAAAGTTCACCTATCTGGTCAATCCAGAGAGGGAGCTGCAATTAAATTCCTGGCCAGCCCATGAAACAGGCGAAGCGGGGGCATGTGTAGGGCACTAAGCTAGGAAGCAGGAAATGCAAAAGAAAGAAATGTCCCTGAGATAACCCTATGGGACTAAGGGTTCTCAGCCTGGGAAGTCTTGAGACCCAGATCATCGCAAGCTTGGAACAGCTTTCTACACTGAAGAGCCTATGGTCTGTACATGACAATTCATTTTTTTCTTTTAAAATGTTGTTTTCAGAAAACAGGCTAATGGTTCTCATAGTCCTTTAGGTTGTGGAAAACCAAAACTGCAGGCCCTCTGTGGTCTGAAAGGGTTCAGCTGTGTGTTCCTTGGAGAATTCAATGTCTGAGTTGCAAGCAGGTACCCTCCTCCTCTTCAGTGTCTGAGCTGCAAACAAGGTACCCTCTTCCTCCCTTGAAATCCTTCCCTCACAAGGCAGCAGATTCCTCCTTGTACCAGTTTCATTTCCTGCTACAGGCAAGCCCTTTCTAAAGTGCAACCTGGTTTCAGAAGAGTTGAGGAGCAAGTCTACTCCTTCCCTGCTCCCTGACTAGAAAGTATACTTCTCGGTAATGTGAATTTAAGCACCTTAGATTAAGAAGTAGCACACTGAGTTCTGGCTTGTTGAATAATGCCCCTAATCCCTCAGCTGCTACACTAGAGGACAGGCACCTTTCATTTGTGGAGTTCTTTGGCTCACACACAAGTGAAATTGCTGTTTACTTTATTCATTTAAAATACGTTTTGTTCCATTTTCACGCTAGATCAGTGTTTGCCAAACCTCTATTTCCCACAGAGCTGTAATGCTTGTTGGGTCAGTTTATTGTTCGCTGAGATATTTGGGTTATTCTGAGATGTGGAAATGATCCGTTTTGTATTTAAAGAAGAAATACAAAAGCTGCTGTTGATTAGCTCACATTCTGACTGCCCATTTTTAAATCAAGCTTGATACGTTGAATGTTCTCAGTGTGATTCATCCCAAAAAAATAACAATTTAATATAGAAGGGCTTGTTGGAACAGGCAGAAACATTTCAGGGAAACACAGATTTAGTCAGAGGATTTAAATGTCAACATATAGAAAATTATCTTGTCTGGATAAAGAATGCTTTTACAGGCTAGGATTCTCAAAAATAGTCAACAGGAGGTAGGCACCCAAATCCCACCAGAATTTCTCAAAGCTTTTTTTTTTTAAATCCCATTCTGGAATGTGGATTTCAGGCTAGACTAATGGATCTGATCCAAACATGCATAAGTGAGGGCAACCTCAATACAGAGTCACAAAAAATAGGGAAAGAAAATACCTCACCAAGTCATCTGGTTTATACCCCTGCCCCAGGCAGGATTATCTATACCTATATCATTCATGACAGATGTTTGTCTAACATCTTTTTAAAGACCTCCAAAGACGGAAACACCAGCATCTTATTATCCTGTTAGAAAGCTTTTTCCTATTGTTTAACCTGCATCTTTCTTCCTGTAGAGTAAGATCACAACATTCTATCACAAACTTTTAGGAAAGACTATTTCTGTCTAGTCTTTTTAGGAAAGACTATTTCTGTCCTCCTGCATACTGCAGGATACTTAAGGTAGTTCAATTCTACTTTCTGCATATTTAAGGATTATCCCTGTGTTATCTGAAGTCTTCTCTTTTAAAAACTGAACCATGCCACCTGATTAGCTCTTCTTACCTCCTTGGTCATATTTGAGACCTCTTATTATACTCCATGCTTCTATTTGGATTCTTTGCAACCAGTCCATATCTTCAACTGCAACACCACAGGAGTCCAGCTGATGTTTTTCCAATGCTGACAATAGCAGAAAGGTGACATATATATATTTGATATATCTCAATGTTTATATCAAGCAAGCTACATTCCTCTTTGCATTTTGGTATTCAAGATTGCACTTCATCTTTTTTTTCACAACAGCATGACTTATTTTTGACTCATTCAACTCCTAGAAGAAAACTTCTCAACTTACAGAGTTCTCTCCTTCTTTCTATGTTCCTCTTATACCCAGCTGTCCATCTCATTGAGCAACTTTTCTTTTATAGAATCTCCTAATTCAGATCCTGAGTAGCAAATTCCAATCAACTGATTATTTAAAACAGGAAGTAGATTTAGCTCCTATGGAGCTTGCTCATCTTTCAGTATGGTGTACTGTGAACAATTAGCAATTATAAAAATGAAGTCCTCTGTTTCCCTTTTGCCCGTGCAATCTGTTAAAAAAAAAAAAAATGAAAACACTAGAGCAGAACAATAATTCTAAATAGACTATAAAACATCAGCCAGCCTACATTGTTCATTATAATCATAATTGGCTTGTAAGATTTCAGAGAAGATCACGTCAGCTATTTAGCATGATGCTAAACACATGTGCTTATTGTTATTAAGTGACAAATCTGATTATCAGCTGTGAGCACAGAAACTGATTTTTAGCTGAAGAAACCTTGCAATGTAATTCCCCTGCTAGGTAACCTGCACAGAGATACGTTTTCAGCACATGCTGCATTTAAGACTGCCATTCACGTTACCATTAATTGTGCAGTGTACGGTAGAGTGTAGACAAATCCTTTATTTAGAGTGCTCCGTTAATAGAAAGGTGCAGAGAGCAGCCCTTCTCAAGGCTGTGAGCATGGGATATGTGGGCTGCAGGTTAGTATCAGTACCTTGGCCAAATCAAAGCTGGCTAATTCGTTGTAACTACAGTTGGGCTTTTACATATTCAAGAGTTTCAGTTACCAGAACATGACATCTAAGTTTCTGTATGTATTTCCCAGCGTATACAATTACATATACATTCTACTTGCTAAATACTAAACAGCTCTGCCCATCACTACACACATTTGTATGCACATGACCTGAGGGATGGTGGCATTGCTGTTAGTGGTCAGGGCAGCTGGCGTCCAGGGGAATCAAGCACAAAGGCTCAGAATACTGCTTGCTAGAGACATCTCAGCTCTTCCAGCACCAGGCCCCATGCTAGCCATCAGACGTCCCTGTGAGGATGGCATCACTCAGTACCCTGAGAAAGATACAGTAATACATAGACGAGTAGGAATTTATTTATATTGCCAAACATAGTGTTTCTGGAAGTCCTTCTAGCAAATGATCTCACCATCCTAGTCGCTGTTCATCTTGATAGATTTCAGATACACAGTGGAGGCTTATGAACATTTTCTTCTGAGCCATGTATGCTCCCTCTCTATGAGAATACTCTGAGTATCCGAGTCTCCAACTGCAGAAACTGTTCCTAACTTGCACAGACCAAGGGTTGCTATCAGGCTTAAAATAAAATGCTCCAGTCTGATCTAAACCACCAAGCATATTTGCTTGCTTACTACAATGTTCAGTGAAGTCCAACTGGCATCACATTAAGTTAGAATTTCAGTTCAGTTGTCCATCAACTGCTCAAAAGTTAAGCAGGCTTCTCCTGAGTACTTACAGACATTTCCAAGCCCCTGACCAATGGTATGTGTGCAGCACTGCTGGAGTACTCAGCCAACACTCTCCACGCAGGATTAGATAAGATACAAGATTTTGCCATGCCTACCTCACCCTGCTTTTTTGTTAGTGACTTTAACACCTTGTCTCTACATGAAAGATATACCTATAAAACGACAGTGTGCATGAGATGGAGCTTAGATCAGCACCTGTGTTCACAAGGACAACCGTGATGTCCCAAGAGCTGTGTCCCATGACAAGCATAACTCAGCAGACATTTCAGTGTAGACCAGGCCAACTATGCATCCAAGCTGTAAAGCATGGGAGAAATCCATGCAATCATTCATCCCGTTTTCACTAACAGAGGCTTGAGTCCTATAGAAGAGATTCTTATCTACCTTGTAAGAGCACTGCTAATTGGAGTAACAGCCCAATTGGAAAACTAATCCCTGTTCTTTTCTACTTTGCCTTAAGCATATGCAATTAGGACTGAACACTGAAAATTTTCCAAGTCACCCTTCCAAAATACAGTTACCAGCCTCTTGTAATTTCTTGGAGATCCATAAAAAGATATATACATACATACATACATATATATATATTCTTTCCAGTAGAATTGTCATTAGGTGGTTTTCAGTAGTCAAGCTATTACAGTGATTATTTTGTCTGAAGAAAGGGAAAGTCCTGTACTTCATCTGTACTTGATTGTGCACTTCAAAATTAGGAAAGTCCTTTAGTGTGAGCATTCACACCACTCATAGCAAGGCAAATATGAATAGATACTCCTACAAGACTTTAGAGATATTTGGGGGCTTATTACCTTATTTGATATTTATTACAATGGCACCTTGCAAATGACAGGCAGTCACAGGAGCCAGAAATGCACAGGAAGCCTGCAGCTAATCAGAGAGCTGAACAACATGCTTGGATTCTTGATGGTAAGGCTGCCAGTCAGTCTTATTTTCTAAAGCAACCAACATTTCCCAGCTGTTTTATACTGGAGGTATATTGCAATACCATGAGTGAAACAGCAGAGAATATGCACTTCCCATTGTATTGCAAATTCACACAGTCTTCTTCCCGGTTTTGTCACTGCTCCTGTGCAATACATGCATTGAAAATTTGAGTATTGAGATGGTTTCACTGGAAATTTAGCTTTTAAGAACAATATCTCCTGTGGGTCTGTTTTTGATTCAGAAGGGATGTGAAAAGCTCTAAGTCTTCAGTGTGTTGCATTGTTTTTGCACCTATTTTTCTTTTCTCTACACCAGATTTCAGGAATTTGCTGCTGCCTTATTAGAGGTTATTCTGAACAGAGCATCACAGGTGAATGTTGTTGGCACCTCTGATCTTGACACGTTTTAAGATTTTATTCGCCACCAGGAGGTGCAAATGATCTTCTCACCAGCACCACTTTGGTCCTCATTATAATTACCAGTTACATTCAAGGTGGAAGCAACCTTCTCTATTCTTTCACAAGTATTTTTTTCCTTATTGCTCTCCCTGCACCCCTTCCTCCTCACTGGTGTTGATGTCTTTCAAAGCCCTCACCAAATGTGATTTTCTAGCCTATCTTCGATTCAGCTTTCTCTGTGAGTCAGCTCTGTGTTGCTGTTGTGCTGTTGGAAATATTTGGTAGTTCTTGCACACTGGAAAACTACCTCTACCATACCATGGCAGTAATAGATTAGTTCTATGGGGCTTTATTATCATCCTTTAAACAGTATGGCTGGACTGTACAGTTAGTCCTGTTGAGAGATTACTGCAAGCCACACAGTAAAAGCCAAGAACATAACAAATGTCTGGGATCCACTTTCCAAATGAATGCGCAGCCAGGGCTGGTCACAGCCCTAAAATTAAAAAAATAGCAGGTAAAAAGGGAAAGAGCCCTGTCCTTCTCGCCTCACGCAGATATGAAAGTGTTATGGACAGCTGGAGTTTCTCTCCTACTGCATGTACGTTCAAACCCAAATTTAAATTTAGCTCTTATGAGAATTGGCATCTGAACTGAACTCAGAGCTAAGAGGAGGAATTTCTTCCACGCAGGAGCAACCAAGTACGTAAGATATAATCACAGGGTGATGGCAGGCTCTCAAGATTAGGTCTCACTGGACTTCTGGTAAAGATAGCAGAATTTTTAGCAGATTTAGCTAGTTTCCACACTTCTAACTGTGAGATCTTACAGCAGCAGCTCAGAGCTGAATCTAAGAAGCTCCATAACACTAACTTAATTCCAAGCAATTTTCTCTTAACCCTTTACACACAAACATACACGCACATACAATCAATGGGCAGCATAATAATTCTACAGTATGACTGCAATACCAAGTCTGCAAGACAACCAGCACCACTAAAACAGCCGGTTCCAGTGCTAATCCATGCACCACAACACCAGCCCGGCCTCTAACCTCCTCTGGTATTTCTCCCTGCAGAAGAAGGCAGGGTCAAGTAGATATCCTCTCTGTTTTAGGAGGAAAGTAGCAGAGAGTTAGAAGTAGGACACGCTTCACTGCCTCCCCACAAGGCAGACAGCACTGTACCTTGTTCTCCCCTGCAGAGCTGCTGGGCTTATGCTCCTTAGGAAAGAAGGGGCACCAAAGGAGGTCCAAAATCTCAGGGTCTCACAGACCACAAGCTACAGCCTCCAGGGTGATGTCCTGTCTTCCTCATGAGACCAGTGCTCTGTTAATGAGAGGAGACAGGAAAAAAGATTAGACAAGTCAGAAGTTCATAGGCATTTCTATAGAGAACATGGTAATGATTAGCTTGCATCAGAAGAACTGCAGAACTTTTTTTTTTTTTTACTCCTGTTTATTTTAATATTCCTAAAGTCAGGTGTATGTTTTCTCTGCAGCTTAGGAATTGGCCAAGTGAGGCAGCATTTGAAATTTCTTTCTTTGTCTCAGAAATAAAAAAAATGAAAAACTCAGGAAAGGTTCTCAGCCTCAAAGTGCACATAACTTTCTTAAGATTAAAATAACACCATTAAAGGGATATTTCCATGGCAATTCCGTAGTTCACTAATAGCTATGCACCGACCCAGTCCAGTCTCTACAAACAGCAACATATATGAACTGACAGCTTCGGTGGACGGGGGAAGGGCAATGGATGTCACCTACCTGGACTTCTGCAAAGCCTTTGACATGGTCCCTCACCACATCCTTCTCTCTAAATTGGAGAGGTATGGATTTGAAGGATGGATTAGGAATTGGATGGCTGGATGCAGCCAAAGGGTTGTGATTAACGATTCTGTGGTAGGGTGGAGGCCGGTCACAAATGGTGTCCCTCAGGGGTCAGCCTTGGGACCGGTGCTCTTCAACATCTTCATCAATGACATAGACGATGGCATCAAGTGCACCCTCAGCAAGTTTGTGGATAACACCAAGCTGAGCAGTGCAGTCGATACATTGGAAGGAAGGGAAGCCATCCAGAGGGACCTGGACAGGCTGGAGAAGTGGGCCCATGAAAACCTAATGAGGCTCAATAAGGCCAACTGCAGGGTGCTGCACTTGGGTCAGGGAAATCCCAGGTATTCATACAAACTGGGGGAAAATCTTGAGAGCAGCCCTGCAGAGGAGGACTTGGGGGTCCTGGTGGATGAGAAGCTGGACATGAGCCAGCAGTGTGCACTTGCAGCCCGGAAGGCCAACTGTGTCCTGGGCTGCATTAAAAAAGGGGTGGCCAGCAGGGAGAGGGAGGTGATTGTCCCCCTCTACTCAGCTCTTGTGAGGCCCCATCTGGAGTGCTGTGTCCAGGCCTGGAGCCCCCAGTACAAGACCCTTGGAGCGGGTCCAGAGGAGGGCCACTAAGATGATGAGAGGGCTGGAGCACCTCTCCTGTGAGGAAAGGTTGAGGGAACTGGGCTTGTTTAGCTTGGAGAAGAGAAGGCTCCGGGGAGACCTCACTGCAGCCCTCCAGTACTCGAAGGGAACATATAAACAGGAAGGGGAACAGCTGTTTACAAAGGTGGATAGTGATAGGACAAGGGGAAATGGTTTTAAACTGAGACAGGGGAGGTTTAGGTTAGATATTAGGAAGAAGTTTTTCACACAGAGGGTGGTGACACACTGGAACAGGTTGCCCAAGGAGGTTGTGAATGCCCCATCCCTGGAGGCATTGAAGGCCAGGCTGGATGTGGCTCTGGGCAGCTTGGTCTAGTGGATGGTGACCCTACACATAGCAGGGGGCTTGAAACTAGATGATCATTGTGGTCCTTTTTAACCCAGGCCATTCTATGATATAGCCCTGTAGTTAGAATCATAGAATCATCCAATTTCCCTGCAGCGAACAGGGACACTGCAGCTAGATCAGGTTGCCCAGGGCCTTATCCAGCCCTGTCTTGAAAGTCTCCAGGGACAGGGCATCAACCACATTATTAGCAATCTGTACTTCATTTCTGAGCCTGGCATATGATCCACGTCAATACTCAGAGTGAGGAGAAAAAGAGGATTGAGATGCTCCAACAGTGTGGGGCACATGCAGCCTGGAGACATGGCAGTGAAGAGAATGCAGAGGGTTTATCTGCTCTGTATACACCAATTGCCAGTGCCAAGGACAAACTAGAAAACTGCAAACTGACAATAAGCTTAATTTCCTCTTCACTGATACAAAAACATGCCTCTCATTAGCTCCACTGCTATTTTAACAGTAAATCTTGATTTATCAAAGACTATGACAGCATTATTTAGTATAATCTAAATTCACTTATTTGCACCCTCCAGCAGACTCTAAGTACAAAATTGCAGGGTACTTTTTCTTCCTAAATATGACCTCTAATTGAAAAAAAATATTATTTTCTAATGCTGAGATTGTTGTCTAGTGCTCAACTGGGAAGGAATTAAATAGGATATGAAAAATAGTTAATTAGAAAGGCATGCTGTGGTTAGCAGTTCTGGTTCCTTTTTGCCCAAGTTCTACAGCAAAACTGAGAATCAAGAACATCAAGAACTGCTGAGAAAATATTCCTGGAATATCTATATTATCCGTTGAGCCATATTCTGAGATCTCTCAAGTCAAGAGGATTTTTCCTGGTGACTCTAAGGGTAAATCACATGAGCACACTGAGGTAATCAATTAATGTACTGTACATGAGCTGCAAAACACAGAGACAATATGTAAACATCATTAAGTGGCATACAAATCATATAAAAGGATATCCCTTTGCTCCTTCCTTGAATAAGAGGTTTGTGAGAGCTCCCAAGCCAAAAAGCACAGAAGCAATTTCGCAACAGACTAAGGTGACCAAAACACATACCACTGGCTGACCTCCAGCAAGACCAGCCGTGGTAATGGAAGTGCTTCACTAAAACATAGGTGACACAATTCTACCAGGCTTCTGTCTGAGAATACATAGCTTAAGAGTACTCATCCTTCAGCGTCAGCTTAATAGCATCTCGACAGTGAGCTAAATGCTTCTCACCAGAATTTTTCAGATCTGTGTTTGAGTTAATCATAGAGTATAATCTCTAGCAATAATTTTGATGGGTAGTTAGGATTAACACAGCACTAACATACGTTAATTTTTATTGGAAGAATGAAACAATATTCAGCTTTCTATTTCAGGGATAGATTTACTCATTTACCCAGCTCCACATAATATGCCAAGGATTTTCTAAGCATTCAAAAAAGAAGCACGCACGCATAATATGAGCCCAGGCTAAGCCTCACCTCAGCCCAGAAGAAATGAAACTGAGAAGTGCCTGCTTGGTCATTTTTACCTGCACTCTAATCCTAAGGCAGGCCTATAGCAATTAGGCAGATCAACATGATGGAAAATGGTGTCTCACCAAAGATATAATGATAAAGGATTGGCACGATAGAAAGGCACTACAAAGGAAGGGAAGAAGATTTCTCACTTCTATCAGAAGATCCTAGGTTCGCAGAGGAAAGCTCCACCAAGGAGAGATCTCCAGAAAGAGATCCTTCCCCACTGGCAGTCAGACCTTAAATGAGGTCTAAGAGAGGTGAAGCCAGGCCTTCACCTGTGCTCCCAGGGCTGACTGGGTCCTTTCCCCAGGTGCTCAATCAGTGGTTCAGGCCATGACTCAACAGTTACCATACACAGGCCTTTGCCTGTAGCTGAACCAAAAAAGCACACCTACCCCCCAAAGGCAATACGAAACCTTTATAGCATTTAAAATATTGGTTTACTTGCAGGGAAAACTCCTTTCCAGATCAGAAACCAAATAAAACATTGGGAACTTGACACCCATGTAGTCTGGAACAAGACAGCAGCAACTCAACAGAAGATATAACTTGAATCAGTTGTAACTTTGCAGATAATGTCAGAAAAATATTTTTTAAAAATATTGTGCTGGAAAAAAAAACACAAATGTTTAAAGAAGTTGGTGACCACAATGATGGGTACATTTTGAAAACCAGAGCAGAATACAGTACTTGGTTCTTTTAATAACAAACAGCATGTTTCTAATCACTAGCATCAGAGTCAAGCTAAACATTTCAAACCACAGCACCAAAGACAATAAAACTTCACATTCTGATGTGTCCTACTCAGCAGACTGTAGTGCTGCTTTATGCCCACCTCATCTGTTGTCATATTCTTTCTTTTTACCAGCTTCTGCTTGAAACACTTTTTAAAATCACTCAATAATTCATATTTAGGTAATCATTCAGCTCTCTTAAGGGACTTTGCATAAGAAATCAAGCAGAAGAGGCAGGAAACCAGCATGGCTGAGCAAGGACCTGCTGGTAAAACTGAGGGAAAAGAAAAAAATGCAGAGGCAGTGGAAGCAGAGACATGTGGCCTGAGAAGAATACAGGAATGCTGTCTGGATGTGCAGAGATGGGATCAGGAAAGCCAAGGCACAGATGGAACTGAACTTAGCAAGGGATGTGAAAAGGAACAAGAAGGGGTTCTACAGGTACGCTGGTCAGAAGAGACAGGCAAAGGAGAGTGCACCCCCTCTGATAAATGGAAAAGAACGGGTTATAATTGACATGGAGAAGGTTGAGATACGCAACAAGTTCTTTGCCTCAGTCTTCACTGCCAGTCAGGCTTCTCACACCTCTCACATCCCTGAACCTCTAGGTGGGAGTCAGGGGAGCAAAATGCCTCTCTCTCTGATAGCAGAGCAAGTCAGAGACCACCTCATGAGACTAAATATGTACAAGTCTATGGGGCCAGGCAACATGCATCCAAGGTTCTGAAGGAACTGGCTGATGTGCTTGTCAAGCCACTCTCCATCTAATTTGAAAAGACATGAGGCAGCAATGTGCTCTTGCAGCTCAGAAGGCCAACAGTATTCTGGGCTGCATCAACAGAGGGGTGGCAAGAGGGAGAGGGAGCTGACTGTCCTCCTCTACTCGGCCCTATTAAGGCCCCATCTGGAGTATTGCATCCAGGTCTGAGGCTCCCAACACAGGAAAGATTTAGAGCTGTTGGAGTTGGTCCAGAGGAGGACCATGAGGATGATCAGAGGGCTGGAGCAGCCATCATAAAAGAAAGGCTGAGGGAGCTGGGCTTGTTTCTCTTGGAGAAGAAAAGACTCTGTGGAGACTGCATTGCAGCCTTCCAGTACTTGAGAGGAGCTCGTAATCAGGAGGGGGACCAACTTTCTACAGGCTCTGATAGTGATAGGACAAGGGGGAATGACTTTATACTAAAAGACAGGAGGGAGAGTTAGGCTAAATGTTAGGTGAAAATTCTTTACTCAGAGGGTGGTGAGGCACTGGCACAGGCTGCCCAGAGAAGATGTGGATGCCATCCTTGGAGGCATTCAAGTCCAGGTTGTATGGGGCCCTGGGCAGCCTGATCTAGTGGTTGGCAATTCTGCCCATGGCAGGGGGGCTGGAGGTAGATAATCAAAGAATCATTTGAGTTGAAAGGGACCATCAAAGGTAAGATAGCCCAACTCTTCTGCAACAAACAGGGGCACCTACAGCTAGATTACAGTGCTCAGAGCCCTGTCCAGCCTGACCTTGAACGTCTCCAAGGGCAGGGCATCCTCCACATCTCCAGTCAATCTGTTCCAGTGTCTTGCCACCCTTATTGTAAAAAACTTTTTCCAAATCCAATCCAAAACTCCCCTCTTGTAGTATGAAACCATTTCCCCTTGACCCATCAGAACAGGCCCTGCTAAAGAGTCTGTCCCCTTCTTACTTATAGCCTCCTATATATGAACTTTGAAGTCCCTTGCAACCTAAGACATTGTGATTCTATGATTTGTTCCCTTTAGAGAACTTAGTCAAATAACTAGTTATTCTAGAGTGCTTAACACCAACAATTCCCACAGAAACATCACTGGGGAAATTGCATTTGAAACCTATACCTAACTGGCTTTCTTACAGAAGAAGCAGTTTAGTGATTTCATGGTATTCCCCCTCCCCTTCTCTTTTTGTCAGTATAAAGCTAGAGGGCAGAGTGATGAATACCAGTGGCTGGCTGTACCATGCCTGCCTGTTTTTCTCATTAAGAAAAAGAGTAGAAGGGCTATTAATCTCTGGAGAATGCAAAATAAAAGTTGCTGCTATCTGACAGGCTAGCAGCCTGTCTGCCTGCAAAAGCTGCTAATTCATACAATGCTTGCATGATGAAATATTAGCAACTTTTGGTTTTAGTATATAGTTACAGATAATGTCATGTGTAGAACAAATGCACAGAAGACTCTGATAGATGGCTGGCAAACATTTGTCTTGTTGGCACTTATTAGTAAAGGCCATAAATACAGTAATGAGTGAAAATGAGTCAGAATGAGAATATATTAGAGCTTTCCATAATTTCAGTGTTCAACTCAATGATTTTCCACTTACACCAGAGAGGAGACTCTGCAGATGAGGCCTCCGGAGGTCAGTCAGAAAGGATTCCTGGCTCTTCCCCAAGCTCTCTGTGTGATCTTGTCTAAGCTAGTTTTTTCTCCCATACCTCAAGCCTCTGTCTAGCTGTAAAATGCACCCTAAGTCTCTCTTGGCAAAATAAAAGTACAGCACTTAGGTCAGATTAACTAACTACACAAATTCACAATAGAGAGCAACAAGCTAGGGTTAGACCTGTTCTTTTTCATAACAGGTCTTGGAAGTTGTAAGGGATCACCAGCTGAGCATGAATCAGCCATGTAATCTGAAAAATACTAACACCGCACTACTAGTATGCAAGCTGGAGCAGAACATGCAAGTGTGCAGGAGTCCTTCGTCTGCCAGCAATGCCTCAGCTGAAGAACTGGCTTCTCACTTTGGGTACATTTTAGGGAAGATGAAGCACCAGAAAGACTTCTGAGTAAGACTAGAGAGGGAGACCAGAGGCCCAGAACAGCCACCCTACATGAAAGGCATGAATTAATTGCTGTCGCATAGCCAAAAGGAAAAAGCAGGCTGAGGAAGGGAGGAGTAAAATAACAGTCTTCAAGGCTGTTGCAAGACAGAGCAAATAATCCTCCAAATATCTTTTGTGGTTAGGAAAATAAGGAAAAAGTTTAAATTGCAATAACATAAATTTATGTTTAAACATTATGAAAAAAAATCTCTAACAGGGAAGGTGGTAAAGCACCAGAATAAATTGCCCTGGGAAGCTGTGAAGTGTCCACCTTTGGAGATCTTTAAGAACAACTTATGCAAACATCTCTCAGGAGTAACACAGGGATAGTTAATCTTGCCTTGGGGCAGCAAGATAAACCCTGATCTTTCAAAATCCATTCAGCCTGTGATTCTGTGATAGTATCTGTGCAGGTGTCATGCATTTGTACAGCACCTAGACCTTTTCTTTCTTTCTTGAAAGACAAACAGTAATTACTAATTAGTTTTATAATCATTATATTTCAAAACACACAAGTTTTATGCAACTTATGTATTACTCAAACTCTAACTTCATTTTCAACAAAAATAGTTCCTCTAGTTTCCCTGCTGAGACAGACTATCTGTTAGGAACAATTGTTCATTTTTCAGTGCCGAATTTGCAAAATCAATTCACACAGCTTTAACCAATAGTGGGAAGAGAGATCACTACTGCTTTGCAGATAAAGTCTTTTTCATTTTCACATACCCTTCTATGCTGAAAAGAGGAAAATAACTACATAAAACTTCCTAAATTACCTATTCTGTTTCTTAAAAACTAAACGTAGCAAGGTCCACAACTTCATCGTCAAATATCTTTTTGCCTTACCTCAATCAATCTGAAAATGACAGCACCATAACTCCAAATTAAATTGGCTGTTGATTCATGTGAGATTTATCATTAAAATGAAAAGAAAACCACTTCATTCTTAATATGTGTATTTCAACAACAGTTTAGGCTTTTATACTCTTATACTATTATCTCTGTTCAAGTCCTAAAGTTGTGTTTGCTCTCTTGGCAGCCTTATTTCATGTGCATGTAGAGGCAAACCCCCTGACTGGAAAAAAAATGTTGCAATAAAACAGAAGAGTAGTCACGTTGCTAACAGGAAAATTCAGTGGCCATGTTATTTTCCCCTCACAGGTATTACTGGTTGTTTCTGTTTAGTTCAATGCTTCATTATTAAACTGACACCAAAATCTCAGTAGGCAATAATAAATTTAACCACTGTTTCATTTGTTGAAGTCTCAGATACACCCTTATGCCTGGCAGCAAAGGATGTGATGCACTTTAGTTCTTGTCTTTTTAGGATTCTGTACTGCATCTGGATGACTACCCAGTAAAATAAAAACAATCAGATCCCATCTCTGCTTCAGTGTAAATCTGACTAGGGAATTGAATCCCATCAGACTTCCAAATTAGCATACCATGAAGATTTACCAAGTAATGCAGTTTGACACAGTGATTCACCATCAGCTTATAAAGGGGCATGGATAAAGAACAATATGCAGATAGCGTGCCAGTTATACACTGATTTCCCAGATATTATGCTGGTCTACATATATTTTGCTATACTCCCACATTATGTTGAAAAAGTTACAAATTCTCTTCTTTTTTTTTTTAATGACTATTGAGATATTTCATATTAAGAAAAAAAAATAGTATTTTTCCTACCCTAAGGCTGCAGAAGGGTCCCTATAAAGCAGCTTCTGATGTCATATTAAGTATAGAATGGAACAGTTCAGTTGCAAGGGCCCTACAAAAATCTGTAAGTCCAACCAGTTGACCACTTCAGGGCTAACCAAAAGTTACAGCATGTTATTAAGGGCATTATCTGAATGCCTCTTGAACACTGACAGGTACAGGGCACCAAACACCTTGCAAGGAAGCTTGTTCCAGCATCTGACCACCCTCACAGTACGGAAATGTTTCCTAATACCCAGCCTGACCCAGCTTGTCCATTAAGCCAATAAGAATCTACTGACAAACAGTATTAAAACCAAAGTCATTAAAGCTTTTTATACATTAAAATTCAGAAGGTAAATCACAATTAAATGCAATTTTAGTTAATACTGAGTCAAGAACAAGGAAAGGAGAAGTTAGAGAGTACTTAGGTAGGTTAAATACGTTCAAGTCAGGCTAACATAAACAAAAACCTGAGGAAGACTGCTGAAAGCCCAGAACCACCAGCAATTGCTTATCTGATGAAATCTATGGAGGACTAATAGCATACCAGAAGACTGCAGAAGGGAGAAAATGGTGATTATACATACAAAGGAGCAGAAATAGAACAGCTGAGAATTTTCAGGCCTGACAGCATATTTCATTCATCAAAAAAATACTGGCATGTAATAATTAACTAATTCATGTGTAAACATTGAAAATAAGTCCATAAGTGGCAGTTAGCGTGAACCCAAGTTAGGAGAAAGTAATGTAATCTACTCTAGTTTTTCTCTATTATATTGTATCAAGTCTTATGAGTATGCAGAGGCATAGATAACACAAAAGTTTAAATTAGTAAAGCTTTTGATATTTTCTTATAATCACACTGATGGCTTCCTAGATTAAAATGCAAAAGGTCAGGTACAAAACTGGTTAGAAAAGAGAACACTTATCAAATACTTATCTATGTTTAATGTAAATGGAAGCTAGGATGCCACGGGATTTTTACTACAACCATATGAATGACCAGGAGTAGGCAGCTAATAGTCAGGAGAATTGAGAGCGAGGCTATTAATTGATAAATGACATGAAGATAAGGAGAGAATCAATACACTGGAGAGCAAACTTGATTCTACACAAGTAATATAACTGGTCTGTAAAGAAGAGGATGCTGTTCCATAATGACAAGTACACAGGAATAATCAGCCATTAAAATATCTGACAGCTAATGGCTGGATGGCAGGTTTGCATAAAGGGATGCAGTAGTGTGGTCAGCCTGAGTCAGCAGGTCATCCTTTGAAAAAAGTGTACGTTACAAAGGGATGTACAGTCAGCCTGGAAGTAACATTTTCAGCCTGCTTAGATGGAGCATAATGCCTAATTTTAGGGTGCTGCATTTCAAGAAAGAAGAGGTACTGGAACTGGCTGAAAGCCTTGGCATAACATGAACTGCTTAGCCTGCAGAAAGGAATACATAAGCCAGACAGAATACTAAACAAAAAGATATTGCAGAAAGGACAGGAAACCTACTCTCAAGATATGTGATGTATGAAATTAATAGGGATTAAATTTCATGACAGAATACTTAAGAATTTATAAAATCAAATATTCTCAAGTTTGGGATAGTAGGGATAGAAGTCAAGAATACATTATCTGGAGAGAGTTCATCATTGTAGATGTCTAAGAACAAGCAGAAAAACATCTGTGAGATCTCAAGTATGAGTTGTCTGGCATTGTATTGTGATAGAAATTAAACAGTCTGTTGAGATCCCATTTAGTTCCATTTCCGTGGCATTTAGTATTTTTAAACAATAAAAAGACAAAAGCTCACAACTTCTATAAATCACATGAGAGATGACATAATTCATTTTTATATGCTCAGAGTAGTGTTGCACAGTGTACACTCGGGCACTAGGAGGAAAGAAAAAGAAATAAGCGAAAATCAGGACTTTTGCTGTGGGCGAGTGACACTGGTTCTTTTACAATCAGAAGGCATCACAAAATGTCAACAAAAGAATGAAAATCTCCCAGATTGCAGGCTCCTATTCTAACCACCTGACTATCCTTCAAATGCATCCTACTGTAATTCTTTTCCAGAACTATCTTCTACAGGTAGATGTTCGAAGGCTTCTTTCCTTCCAAGTATGAATTATTCACCAACAGGGGTGAACATAATAACTTCTTCAGAGAACTAGTGTGTGTGGTGAAGAAAAAGTATAAATTAAGAAAGAAAAAAAAAAGGAAGGAAAGGAGTCCTCCAAAGACAAGACAGACAAGAGCAGCAAAGTGACACTAAGTGGAAAGTCAGTGGGAAGACAAACAATGCATTTTTACTAAAGCTGTTAATTCACTCTTCACATTTCCCACTCAAGTCATCAATCACAACATAAACTAAATAGAGCTGAGAGCACAGCTGCTTGCCTGCCACTGTAAATGAACCTTCTGTATATGGAGTACTGCTCCGGCAAGCTGGCGTCTTCAGAGGAAAAAACCTCAGCTAGAAAAATAAACCAATCAGGTACCACAATCCTCCTCCCTATATTTTTTTCCCAATGAATATGTGCTACTGAGTTTTAACCCCTTACTGCTTGCTAACTAAACCCAGCTTTCTCTTTTCTTGTAAAATTCTTCCTCCTTAACAGTCAGAGCTGAGAAAAGAGGCGAAAGAAGAGATCCAGCATGAAGCAAGAAATATTCTCTTCTTTAAGTTAACTGCTTTGGACAAGCATTTTGACTGTAGAAACATTGCTTATAGAAGGATTGTTGAACAGAAAACTTGACAGCAGCAGGTACTAAACAGAAAGCCATCTTAGTAAGTGTATGGGAACTGTTGAATCACGGCCTGAACCTCTGATTGACCACCTGAGGCAAGCACTGAGTCAGCCATGGGAGCCCAGGTGAAGGCAATTCACCTGTGTGCCTGGAAGGGGTGGAGCCAGGCTCCACCTCTCCTAGACCCCATTTAAGGGCTGACTTCCACTAAGGAAGGATCTCTTTCTGGAGATTGCTCCTTCTGGAGCCTTGCAAGCCTACAATACTGGTGAGCCCCTTTTCTGTCTATTTAACTATTCTTACTTGCCTAACTTCTCTGTATACTGGTTAACCTTACAACCTGTTAACTTTATGACCTGTTTACCTTACAGTAAGCAATTGTGAGAAGTTGCAGGAAGAGTCAGCAAGAGTCAAGACTGGCCTGTTGCCCTGCTCTGCACTTTGGACAAAACGGCTGTGTATTGCAGAGTCTTCATTCATCTTCTAGACATATAGCAACTGAAGGGAAATCTGTGTCTCTACAACAGCTGAAATTCCTGCTTGGAAGTCAGGAGTGTTTAGGGTGTACCAAGGAAGAATAAGTATCTAGATGCATAAAGAGTCTTGCAAAGAGCAAAATTTGTTCTGTGAGGAATATTTGTCAGCTACTATGATGCATGTATTTTACGCTTTCTCCAAGCCTGTGTTTACTGTTGTGTCAGATTAAATTATATAGGTGTTATATATTGGTCAGTGGCTCACAGATTCTGATGATGACGCGCAGGGATCTACCATGAATCTACATCTTACCTCTGTGCTACAAGACACACAGTGAAAGATTTTGCCACTTACAGAACACTGGCTTGGCACTTTGGGTTTTGAACAGTATGTGCTGGTGCACTGGCTTTAGGAAGTCACGAGAGAGAAAATGCAGGAAAAATAGACTGCCTCTCCAAACCTTTTGAGCCTGTTGTCAGGCCTTCTGTGATTCAGAAAAACTTGACTTTCTTTCTGGCATCATTCCTGGGCAGCACTCTCTCCAACACTGTTCTATCTACTCATACAAATGGAGCCACCTCTCCCTGCATATAAATATACAAGGAAGATTTCTAGTTGAACTACTGTCTCCAAGAGCTGCTAAAAATAAAGGCAGCATGAATTAAAAGCAGACAAACTCTAAGGAAAATATGGCAACAATGATAGCTAGGTCTGGAAGTTTGAGGAGGTGCTCTATATTGCTTCATGAGCAAGACAGCAATGCTTCCAGGTAGAGTACTAATAAATGAAAGTAAGCATAGACTTTGAGGCAGAAACTCACATTCAGAATGTGAAGTATTATCTTTGCTTTATGCCTTAAAATCATACTGAAACTATATAGTTTTGAATAAGAAAGGGTGGATCATATCTAGCTCCCATTACGTACAAAATGGGCATGTACTGTACACTTTTTTTATTTAAAATCGTGTAACTTCAGGGTATATTTTGGGGTATGTTTAGACAATAGCATGCATAAAGTTTGACAAATGCTGGATCGAAATTAATTGCAGACCTTTTGTAAAAACAGAATAGTGCATAAATACTTATTCTAAACTTCAGCAGCATTGCAGTGAAAAGATATGGAAATCACAACATATGATTTAAAGAAGAAACAAAATCACAGAGGAAGAGTAAAGTAAGGCTTTTGTTGGCTATGAATGTGGCTCAGACTGCCCTAGAAATGCTATTTTATGACAGAAGAGAAGTTAATCACATATTCCCAAATATAAATGCCATTATTAGCAGTATGTTGGGTACAACTGTAAATCTATGTAGTGAGATGCAAATGCAAGTTCTGAAGAAATGCGGAGGTTACCTTCCCAGATGGTTTTGTGTTCCTTCTTTAACCCAAGATATGCTACAGAACAGGTATGCAGCAACATTTCTCAATTTGTATGATACCATATAGTTACTTATTTTAGAGGGTGCTGCACAAGCTATTATTTTAGAGTCTCACCTAAAAAGTTTCAAAGTTGGAATACTACTCAAAGAAAACAGGAAGGCAGAGAAGACCTGGTTTGAGTAAAATGGCTAAACTTCTGAGAGGTAGATACTGTTAAAAGGATGAAATCCTGACTTCCCTGAAGACAGGGTTAGTAAGAGAGGGAGTACAGCATCTAATCACATCTGCAATTAGGAAATTACTTTTCATACCTCTGAGAATCCTGGAATGGGCTATTAACAAAAAACATAATGTATCCAAATCAAGTTACAAACTCCACTAGATTTCCTGAGGCTAACATCAGGCCTTTCCATTCCTGTTATGTCACACTGCTTGCTTTGGCTTATCTCAGTTCTATGGGCTTAATCAGAAATAGGCATTTCCTGCCATGTTTTTGTTTGTTTGGCTTTTCCTGTGAGTGATTAGAGTCTCTTTGTAACTACTTGCATTACAGATTAACTATCACCTGCAGGTGGGCTGAAGTAATCACATTCTGCTGAATGTTTATTAAAATAGTAATTGCTTTCATTTCCTCATATACACAGTGCACACACTACTTGTTGTATAAAATTATGTTAAAATAAAGAAGTAGGAGTATAAACCTTTACAGACATGGAAAACCTCACTTAGTCTTCAGCTCAACTGCACATAGCAATTGTAGATGGAAATAGCTTGTTATTGCTGGTATCCTTGAATAATTTTAAGTACTTTGAAAACCTTTTGCCAGTACTTTACAAATACACAGCAGCATTTGGGATGCCTAGGAAGCTGTTTTTGCACAAATGCTGAATTAATCTGGTGCTCAGGGAAAATAATGTCTGTCACAGTTAGGGCTTACCATGTTGTTCTTCCTAATACATGACCGAAAAACTTCAGGAGTCTAAGTCTCCTTTTTGCATGGTGATGTGCAGCCTCCTGATTGATGAAACCTGTCCAGAGCTCTGAAGTGCCTGCACTCCATCTCCTCCAGTCCAAGTGATCTTCCATCTAAACAGCTTTTTTTTTTTTTTTTTGCTTCAGACAACTGCCCTCCTTGTCAGAGATGTTATCTGGCTAGTTGAAGAATGCCAAATGCTTGGAGACCTACACACCCACAAAGTCCTATGCTGATTAGAGCAAATTAGTCATGCTGTACAGTTTATGCAAACAGAAGTTACACAACAGAAGGTAGATGCATTAAATGGCCAGGTACTAATCAGAATCTGCTCTGTTCCCCTTGTCTGATTATGCCCCTCAAAACTGAATGTTGGTTTTGACAGTATAACAGGGTCGTTGTGATATCATATTATATCATGGCTCACTGAGCTTGCTCATGTGGGAGATACCCCTCCTAAGCAAAACAAAGCTCATAGGAAATGCATGACTGAGCAGGTATTAGGGAGTTGAGCACTGACAGTCTTGAGTACTGCTCAGGCTTGGGATACTCAGTTTTATTTTGCACTCCACACTGTGCTGCGTGTCTTAGTTTCAGCTGGTATGGAACTGTTTTCTTCCATGTACATGAGGACATAGATCTTGTCCTAAGGAAATTAGTTTATTCTTGGGAACCACTTCTCCCAGTTTCAAATGAAGCAAGCCCTGAGCACACAGTACCACACCACTGATACCAACAAAGCAGAAACTAGCACGGAAAAAACATCAATGCTTCTATTCATGCATATCTATGACTCAGAAAGCTGAGGTGGAGTGCATCTTCCTCACATCTCCATAACAAGCTAGAAACAGGTACTCAGACAGCCTTCTGGAGCTGGTGAGTGGGTCCAAAAAGGACGCCACTACTCAATTGCTTGTCATCTCTGGTTCAGGAGCTTCTTTGTTAAGAAAAAAAAATATATCATTAGTTCTTTAGTCCTGTGTCATTACCATTCTTTCATTAGCTTGCCTGTTACTAAAATTTCAGCATTAACTAAACTGTACTAGATTTATCTTATCTTGAAACAAATTTTCAAGATCATTTAAATCACTGCAACCCTCATAAGCCAACATGACAGATAAGATAGAAACATCCTCCATAGAAAAGAGAAAATGAGACAGTTACTGAAAGTCAAAGATTTCTAATATATCTACAAACTAAAAAGTGCTTTAGATTCATCAGTCTCAGACGCAAACATGCACAGTCTTGACTTACCCAACAATATACCCACCAGAGAATTGCTCACACAGCGTGAGTGTATGTGTAAGTAAATGTAGTAGATACATAAAGGCAGCAACAATTTAAGGAAGTTATGACTACAGTAGTTTATAAACTACATGGTAAAGTGACAATGATAGTAGTATATAACTTTCATGGCATACTTGGAAACCACTCAAAACAGGCATATTCATTAAACCCAACTTCACTGCCTATTAGAAGTACATAAGTCTTAAGCAAGTGATTTTAAGTAGTTTAGAAAATCAAAGTTATAAATGTCTGAAATAAGAGGTCTGATCATTGTACAGATCTCAAGGTTGTGGTAATGGTCAGTAAGTACCTGCAATTCAGATTACAAAACATCTGTGCACAACTCATGGTGGTCAAATAGAAATAAGAGCCTTTGTGTCAGCAGACAACCTATTGCCTGCCTTTGTTTCAGATGCTGTTATTTTTTTCTGATCAGTTTATTGGTAATTTGGAGAGCCCTTGTATCCAGATATCACTAAGGAGTTGTCATATGCTTTTTACTTTTGACTGCTCTTTCTCTAGAGAAAGACTTACCCACCAGCCACTATAAGGGGCTGGGGATTGTACTCAGGATCCTAACTTCCTATTCCACACCAACTGGGGAGGAACCACCCCCAAAATTCTGCTTGTGTGATGTAGCCAGCTGAAGTTGCTATGCCCAACATTCTTGGTTACTGCTGGCTTCCCAAACATCTTGAAAATTACTCAAAATTAAATTAAACTGTAAAGTTCAGATAGATAAAACATTTTGATTTGATTTGCCAAATTAGTCCTTATAATGAGCCACTTAAATTCCTTTGTAATGCTAGTTCTTGAATCTCCCAAAATAAGCTTAGGAAAATTTGGAACTCAGCTTGATTTTTGGAAGTGAACATGGCTGGCATAGCATGGCAATCATTATTTTAAAAATGCAGTCTGTAAGTAGGCAACTAAACATGGTATTTTCTTGCATATTAAGTACCAACATTTGGTTTGGAATTAATTTCACAACATGCTTGTGAATGCAGACCATACAATGATGCCAAAGTACAGCATGAATTCATTTCTGTGCGCTATTAGAAGAGCAGAAAATAATTTTACATAAAAGGTGTCTACATCTGGTACTGTTCATAAACACTTTCCACTTTTCCCATTCAAAATAAAAATAGCAACATAGGAAAATTTGGGAATCTTTCAAGAATTGCTGTGAATTACAGGAGAAGGAAAGTTCCAGCAATTATGGAGATTTGCCACGTACATTTGCATACTTATCCCAGCAAATGTGTGATGGTTTCATAGCAATTTGCAAACACGTCATGTGCACTGATCAAGAGATTGTTATTTTCAGGAACAGACCTAGGGCCCCTTACATGCCTGGTGAAGACAAAATCTCTCAGGGACAACTTGGAGATGCACTCTGAGGGGTACTGTGAGCCCTCTGCTTCCCAAAATTCTTCATATGACAGGAACTGTTTTAGGCCACACACAGGGGAGAACTGGAAGATCGTCTGCTAAAATCATCTATCCCTTTCCCAGCAGAGAGCAACACTTGTCTAACAATTTTGTGGGTACAGCTGCAAAGGAGCATAAAACTGACCAGAACTAAATCCTTGAAGAGAGAGATCATTCTGAGAAAGAAATGTTATCATCAGTTTTCTGGTAGTTTGCAATAGAAATCATCATTCATCGTGAAGAGATATAACTATGAAGAAGACTAAAATAAACAGTCACTCACTATAGAATATATTGGAAAATATATTCTATATAGATATACTTGGAAAATATTAATTGTGTTTTAGCCAAACTACTCATTTAGACTCACCTTTGCATTTACGAAAGGGTGACTCTTCTGTGCGGCTAAACAAAATGTATTTCTTCTGCCTATATTTCTTTCAAACTATACGCATTTTTCTGGAGCCCACTTATATGAAAACTTAACTCCACATCTGAACTTAGCAGTCACTAAAAGAGGCAATCTCTTCATCCAGTATTAAAACAAACTAAATGCATGTCAGTTTCCACCCCAGAACACTATATTCTTCCATTTAGTAATAACATTCTCATTTCTTCAACTACTTTCAGTTCAAGAGGACACGAAGCTTAAACAATGTGACTAATTTTTTAAGTAATATTTCCTAATGTCATCAGTGTTTACCTTAAATGTAAACATTCTCCATTCATTTCCTGGCACACTGATGTAGTGATCTGGTGGAGTGTGTTAGAATTCCCTGAACAGTTTTTCACACAGTGAAATTTTATGGATCGTCCTACAGTTAAGTGCTCAAAAAATAAATATTAAAAAAAAAACAAAACCACAACAGCAACAACAGAAAATGCAGAAATCCAGATTCTAGTATTTCTTAATGGAAACAAACTTGGCAAAAAGCTGAGCAGCAACCTTTCCTTTTATTTATGCTGTATGCCTAAGAGTGATGGTACTATTCATAATCAACCATTTTACAAATGCCCAGAGTTGGAGGGCTGGCACAATGTGACTCTCACAAAAGAATATTCACTTTCAGCCTTTCAAGGTTTGCAATTGTCCATTCCAGAAGCTGAGTTTTGCAGGAGTACCAGCTTAACACTGGTGGAAGTGGAAGACTTAGACTTCCACTTCTTTAGTTCGCTGTTGGCGGGGNAAAGATAAAGGGAACAAGGGAAGGTAAAAGCCAAGCAATTTTACTAGTAATACAATAATTGATAAAAATTTAAATTGCATAGCAATGCATACAATTTGATTCATTCTACTGAATGGCAACAAGTGTTTACTTGTTAGAGCACAGCTTTTCAGAAACCTGAATTTGACCTACACAGACACTCTGTTAAAAAAAAAATGGCCCGTCATCATTTTTGTAGGTACAGGGAGACAGACTTTAACTAAAACATATTGGCGTAACCTCACTTCCTTCAAGAACCTATGCTTACAGACATGAACTAAGAGAGATACCCAAAGTTTATTTATTTTTCAGACCACAAAAGTGGGACTTCATGTTCTACCAATGTATTTTAGTAAAGCTGAGTAATGGAGTCTCACTTTGTTTTAGTCCACACATTTTCATGTTTCCCATAGATCTGTTACTTTTTCAGGCTTTCACTAAACCAAAAACATATCTGAATTTCCAAACATCTCCTGACTTAATTGAGTTTGTTCCCATTACTTCATTTTTTCAGTTGCACTTATATCAACTAATGTTAAACAATGAAGACAACCAAAGTAGTGTCAAAGTAGGTTATTAAATGACCATTGATCTTTTCCTTCCAGTTTGAAGTTCTCCACATAGCTATGGAGTTACCTTAAATTTGGACATTACACAGTTAGAAATACAGATGTGAAAGCTGGAGCAGAGAACATGGCTGAAGAGGTAACCAAAATGGTGCAGCAAATGAAAAGACTCTGCACAATATCATGGCAGCCTCTCTGAAAGGCAAAACTGTCTAAGTTGTCAGAGCAAACAGATAGTTACACAGCACGCAAAAATATACTTCTTTTGCACATGTTTAGCTAATGGAATATTAAATAATGAGATTATAGTCAAAGAATAGATAATGAGATAATGAATGAAGGGTAAACAAAGGACAGGAAAATGTGATTAGTCATCTTTATTTCACTGGCCTCAATATTTTTGTTACTTAAAACAATGACAAAAATACTCTTAACTATAGGTGAAAGACGCTTGAAATCACTGTGCTTGCTTCTGTTGTGATAAGCTTCAAGCTGCACCTCCCAACATGTATTTGCAAGCCCTCGAACAATTCCTACAGCACTATCTGTTTGTCCAAAATAAAACTGCGGGTTTGAAGAAAGAGTACATGCAATGACAGTATGTTGTAATTTTAAATGTCAGAATATGTTAAAAAAAAAAAGTTCTAAAGTCACCTATGATATTTGATACTCTATTCCCATGTTTTCTCTTAATTTGTTTATGTAACACTGCTGCAAGCTGTTGAACAGGAATGGCTGCATTTTTGTGATGGATGTAGTAAGCCCATAAGCATAGACTGGGGAATTTAGGGTGAGAGAGAAAGTGAGAGGGCATATATGAAGGACAGAAAGAGCAAGAGGGCTTAAAGACCTCAAGTGAGGGTGAACTGGAGGCTGTACTGGAGATTACAGGAGTTTGTTCAATTGTTTCAGGAGAATCTAGATGGTAAGGGTGGCTACGATGCACTTGTGTAATCCATCTCAACTGCGTAACACAAGGACAAAAAAAAACATTCTCTTGAGATGGCCTCCTCCTTACAATTTTCAGATCAAAAACCTATCTCCAAAGACAGCAGTTTGGCAGCTATAAGACTGATCTCTGGGATAAATCAGATATATTCTTTTAGCTTTTCAAGTAAAGGAAGGAAGAACAAATAAAATACTGAGATTCTTCCTGCAGAGATATTACCACTCAGAATACTTGTACATGTTAAAATCTTTTCTTTGGATTACTTTCCACTGAGCTCTCACAGTACCTCCTGAAGTTTGCCTCAATCCCATTTCTGTGCTCTGCCAAATGTCTCCATGACTATATTTTCCTGTATGACAGGAGTTCTGTGATGCAACTGCATTACCATGTAACCATAATCTGGCTTCTTCCAGCAAACCCAGCCCTGCAGCAGAACTGAAATAAGGCACTATGAATGCATCATAACAACTGAGATGGATACAGACTAATCAGAAGCAAATCTAAATGGAAATAATTGGCTTAGTTTGACAAATTAGAATTCATAGAGTCAGCCCGACAAAAAGTAAGTGCTACAATTTCTTTCCAGTAGCAAAACCAAAATTTTAGCTAAATAATATTTAAACCCCTCTCACTTCCACCTCCAGTTCATTTTCCATGAGGAGACCCCAGCTCATGCCAAAGGGCAAAGTGGTTCCCACTTGGTAATTCATCTTTAGTGTTCCTTCAAGCACAGAAAGTTTCAAAGCTGTCAACTTTTGTTTGAGCTGATGAGCAGCGTGTAGACAGAAGGCAGAGAAGATGTAAAGCAGGATGTGGTTACCCAGTAGGTGGCACTTTCCTCTATGAGGCTCCAGTCTGGCAAGAAGCCCTGGTCAGTTCCAGACAACAGATATATTGTCCAAAGGTTCAGAAACTGAAGTGTTATTTTTTCCGATGCTTTTCACTTGCAGAACATAAACATATGGTAGATTTCAGCTAGATGAAAATACGATGAAAATAGATAAAAATAGAGAGGAGTTCATCTTCATGGAGTTGCCTGCACGGCAGACCCAGAACTGCTGATCTGCTGTTGTCTAAGAATACAGCCTCATGCCTCTCTTCACGATGGGGTACGGGCTGTTGTTGGAATCCTGTAAACATTGTAGTGAAGCCTTGTGCTGAGCGTTCTGACCACATTCAAATCAGGTCAACTTCACTTCGCTATGCAAAATGATCTTAGTGGTTTAATTTGGATGAAACACTGTTCTTTGTGTGCTTTGTACACACCTCTTCTATCAACTGCTATTTCTGTGAGAGTGGCTACTTTCCAGGAATGAAGAAATTGATTTCTGTATGTACTTAAGAGAAAAAGGAAGATGAGAAAGAGAGAATTCAGCTGAGTTCACGGTTCACCTAACACTGCTGTTAGAATCTCAGAGGAGATGGTATGAAACATGGCCCCTGAAATCGTTACTCAGGAATTAGACAACGCAACAGTTACCGTGGTTGAAAAATAATTTTTTTCCAAAGGGTTAGTCATGGGCCCAGAAAAAGTCTAATCAAACAAAACAAACATGTGGAATGCATCAGGCTTAAATTTTCAACATAAGCAACACTAATAGACCTTTTCTATAGCCAGGCACAACCCCTGTAATTCTACAAATTAGACTGAACCCCTGGGAACTGTGTAACTGCAGCTGCTACACAGATGTGGAGATAGAAAATAAAGCAGATTCTTCCAAATAAGACTGGATGGGGTTCTGAAGCTAATAAAATTACCACTGATCTAGTGTTGACTGATAACTTTCCTTATAAGAAAAAGCCATACATTTTACCTTATAGCAAAACACATTCAGAGCTGAAAAGCATCTTCTCACAGATGGGTGATAAATTTAATTCCTCTCACTATATAAACTCAAGTGCACTGCAACAAGAACTGAAGACAAGCTCCCACTTCAGAGATGGTTAGATGACTAAACAAGCTTTCAAAAATCTGGCCTTGAGCACTTGTTTTTTTGGCACTTTTGACAACCACAGCTCTAAGATCTAAAGAATCTGACCGTGGCAAGCCACGTGGTTCAGCAAAATGCTTTAACAAAATGACTTTATAGAGCTCCATGAACTTTACCAATTGAAAACTATAAATAAGTCACAAATGTTCAGGCACTGAACTGAACTTCAACAACCTTTAAAGAAACCCTAATTAACATGAGCAGTGACAGCACACCCAACACTTCAGACCGCTACTCCTTTATGTGGGCATACCCATTTACAGCTAGATTCAAAATGGACAGAGTGGAAAGAATCCCCCTGCACTCAGGAAGAGAGAAAAAAAAATGAACAAAGTGATGATGAATATAGAGTGTGAAGCAGGAAGGGACAAGAAACAGGGAGAAGAAAAAGAGGACAAGTACTGAAAATGGACAAGAGTTGTAAGTGGATGTCACTGATGAGACAAATTCAGAAGCAGGTGAGGGGCAAAAGAGATCATTTACTCACTAAGGGAAACAGGCAGGCCAAGAAGAAAGCAATGCTATCTGATCCAGACATAGAATCATAGAATCATAGAGTGGCCTGGGTTGAAAAGGACCACAATGATCATCTAGTTTCAACCCCCCTGCTATGTGCAGGGTCGCAAACCACTAGACCAGGCTGCCCAGAGCCACACCTAGACTGGCCTTCAGTGCCTCCAGGGATGGGGCATCCACAACCTCCTTGGGCAACCTGTTCTGGTGCGTCACCACCCTCTATGTGAAAAACTTCCTCCTAATATCTAACCTAAACCTCCCTTTAGTTTAAAATCATTCCCGCTTGTCCTATCACTATCCACCTTCATAAACAGACATACCCCCTTCTGTTTATATACACTCCTTTCAAATATTGGAAGGCCGCAATGAGGTCTCCCTGGAGCCTTCTCTTCTCCACACTAAACAAGTTCCCTCAAACTTTCCTCATAGGAGAGGCACTCCAGCCCTCTGATCATCTTAGTGGTGCTCCTCTGGACCCGCTCCAAGAGCTCCATGTCCTTCCTGTACCGGGGGCACCAGGCCTGGACGCAGTACTCCAGATGGGGCCTCACAAGAGCCAAGTAGAGGGGGACAATCACCTCCCTCTCCCTGCTGGCTGCTCCTCTTTTAATGCAGCCCAGAACATCAGTAAGCATCCTCCCAAACACACACATCTTACTGCAGAACTGAAACGCATTTTAATCAAAAAGGTGTTTTATATGCTCCTCTTGGAACCTCATCAAAGTTTTGCCTCCTTAGTCAATATATTTCTTTAAGTCCCTAAATGTGCCTGAAACATTCCCTTTTGCATCTTCCCCAATGGCCTACAATCACTACAAGCTGTGGTCTTTTCAGCTAGGGTAAACAATATTGTGCCAATGTTTGGCTGACAAAAACCTCCAGAAACATACCAGGAGCTTAAAATGGAGACATTGTAATTTTGTAGACAGCACTCCTCCCTGTGAATTACTGTTCTGCTAGCACCCCACCATGCCATTAAGAGACACCAGTCTGATACCAGCCCAGCTAACCTAGGGCTTGTTTACAGTGCAATGTATTTGCTAAGGCATCACCACACGATGCAACTACTCCCTTTCTGCTCTCTAACCACAGTCAATCTCTCCAAGATTTGAATTATGCACCACAGAAGTTTCAGAGACCCTGGCAATCTTTCACAGAAGTAAGCAGCACAACAGTGGTGTCTTTTCCCAGCTCCCAGGGCAGACACCACAAACATCTTTTTCAAGCTAAATTATTCCTACATAGTTTCCTTGGAGTGCAAGGTATTTCCATTCCATTCCAGTCCAGAGCTGCTCATTTGGACTACTGGGTCATATTCCATTTTCCACCGTCTGAGCGCAATGGCTGAGAAGACTTGCTCATACCGCCCAGTTCTTAAAGCTCTTTCCGGATAAATACATGATGATATTTTTAAGCAGTTGAAAACATCACAGGCTCTGACACCTACCTCATGGGAAATGCACAGAGAGCTGAAGCTCAAAGCAGCACTGAGGCAATATCACAGGGAGCTGATCCTATTCCTCACCCCAGTCTTGCAGATCACCCCCTGCATGTGGCTGATGCTGTGCACCCTCTAAAGAGAGGCAGGTCAGGACGAGCCACCTGCCACATCTGCTAGCACACTGCACACTGGCCCAGCTTCCTCCATTTCCACCCTAGAGGGACAATGCTTACAAGGGGAACTTAGGTATAAAGTGCCATAACATGCAGAGCAGCTGCTATTTCTCTTTGTGCCCCATTCAAGAAGTGAAGGGAAGAAGCTACGGCTTCGTTCATCAGCTTTTGACACTGCCTCTTTCTTTACGTGAGGATAACTGGAAGGCTGGATGAACTAGGGAATTGGTAATGAGCGATAAAATGCTTTTCAAACACCACATGTGCTTCTGATCAGCATTCCCTTGACAGCAGTCCAGGGCTGTCATTGCTGCAGGACAAGACTGCCTGTCTCACTTTTATTTATTGTTGGTAACACAGAGGCAGCTAATCGTCCCAGTTCTGTAACACCACAAGTAATAACGCTTGTCCTCAAAAGTTTGTATGTGAGACAGGCAGAGGAAGAAAGGAAATTATATCTTTGTTTTGCTATGGCAACTGATGCACTGGGATGTTTTTTGCAAGGTCACATCGGAAACCTGCAGCAAAGCCAGAATTTGAACCTATCTCTTCTGCGTGCAATTACAGCACTGTCCTAACAGGTCCTTCCTTCCTGTCATACATTTGTTGTCTGACTTCTAGCTAAAGGCTTGAACCCAAGAAAATCAGCATGGAAAACAAACATTACACAGTTGCATCTAGAAAACATTTCCATCAGCAGTCAGCAGACAAAAATTCCTACTACACCTGCAGATCAGGACAGAGCAGTTATTCTACTGGCAATCACAGTCAAATACCACCTAGCTCTATTATGAGGCTCCTCATCACATGTTCTAGGAGGTATAATTCTGAGACAAGTTTGAAAGCTATCCATGGGAAAAAATGGCAAAGCTTCTTTTTCTGCTGTATGTGTGCTGTGGAGGTGTGAACAGTACTAGGAGATGGAAATTTAAACCTAATGTACCAGCAGAAAGAGCTGGACATCGCTCAGCATATTGTTCAGCACAGCTGCTGGTTCATTGCCCATCGCTGATACCTTTGCTTTCCTCAAGGAGCCCTAAATAAGGGCCTAGGACCTGACTAACCAGAAATTGTTCATTCTCTCCCAGAATGTCATGACAATTGCATTCATTCTGGGGAAGGTTTGCAGATATAGCATTGTCAGTGCTAATGTCTTTGGACTGATGTTGAGCTTGCACAGAGCACACTGCCACTTCTCAGAAGAAGCACAGTAACAGAAAAGACAAAGCAGAGAGGGAGTACCAAGAAAACTGACAGCAGCAGATATTGTGAAATTAATAGCCTTAATTAACTGCATATTCTTCTCAGAAGTTACGGTAATAGAATAAAAGAGTTCCACATATTTCAGTTGTTCACAGATTTGAATGGGATGTATGCTAGCTGATTAATAGCAAAAATTCTAGTACTAAGTATGAAGGAGCATTGCAAATTCTACTTCAAAAATTTAAGTGCAAGTAATAATCTTTTACCCCACTCAGTTACTGCTGTAAATCTGTAACATTCAAGACTTTCACTTCACTGAAAAATTCTATTTCACAAAAAAAAAACTGGCTTAATTTTGGATTGGGTCAAAATGTTTTTGATTTTTTGTTGATTTTTTGTGTTTTTTTTTAATTTCCCTGAAATCTGGTAAAGTACATACATGTTGAGAAAGAGCATTTCACAATAACAACAAAACTCTTGCTGTACAAAGCTGTACATGTAGCTTTGTGCCTGCAGGCCTAGAAACCAAGACACTTCAAAGAAATATTATTTCAGAACTGTTCAGTGGCTATGAGAGATTTCAAGACTCCTAGTTCCTTTACTGTTTCAGCTGGGACCCTTGGGCCAGCCCATGCCTTGGATTTCCATGTTCTTGTCTCTTCTTGGAAATGCAGCTTCTATGGTGTGAGGAAGGTCACAATTCAGAGAAGCCAAACACATAAAGAGAATCAAGCCAGCCCATTACAAATCAGCCTTACAGGCAGAGTTTCAGTAGAGTTGTGCAGTTGATCTGATGAAAACTTGCCAAAGTATTTTATTGTGGAAGAGCTGCTTTAAATGTCAGCATGGGTTCTAGGAGAAAACTAGAACTAGGAACAAACTATATGCCTTAAGAGACTTTGAAAGAGCAGCTAGATCTAGGGAAATCTGCCTACCCAAAAACAAACAAACAAACAAAAAAACCGAAACAAAACAGAAAGCCACCAAAAAAACCTTCATTTTTTCCAAAGTCCTTCTTATTCCAGAAAGCTATCAAACAGCAGTCTACACTGTCGTCTTCTTGACCGTGACTTAAAATAGAGCCAAATGACAAAAGGCATTGTCGATGTATTTTGGTGGCCTACATAATAGCACAAATTTCAAAAGCTATCTCTCACATAAGGCCAAATCCTCAAAAAGATGCATGAGACAAAGTGGATTCACTGATTTTCCTGAACATACTTCTGGAATTTTGTAAAATGACTCAAGGAATCATAATTTTGATGGTTAAAAGGTAGCAGGAAGATTTATGGGAACAAAAAAGTGAAACTGTATCATGCATTACATAGACCTTCCAGCTAGAAATCCAGATAAAACAGGGGATAATACAATTAACCAAAATTGAATCTAATAAACATAAAAATATTTGTGCTCTCTTTGTGGACAAGATGTTATCTGGAAGGGAAAGTAGAGGGTGTTTGAAGACAGACAGATAGATTTCCCAAAAAGTCTTTCTTTAAAATACCACGTCATTCAGGAAGTTTCATATATCCTTTTTAAATGCCCTTCCTTCATGCCTTCTGTAACATGCCTTTCTCATTAACTTAAGTGGGAAAAGCAGGCACATTAAATAGTTCCCCTGGGCTATAGTAGGGAATGTTTCTGGCACTTCCACCATTGTCTTAACTCCACAAAAACTATAGTGAGAGAACTGGAGTAAAGAGAGCATCTATGACCTTGTGCCCATTAAAAGTATCTTAATCAGAGTATGCAGGGATCTGCTATCTGAGGTTAATGTAGTGAAACAGTGAAATCAGTAGTGAAATATTACTATACAGAACCTACTTTCCACAAGTATTTCCAGCATGAAAGTAAGCAAGACTAGGAAGAACATAAGGACACAAAGAAAAACCTGATCCTAAATCTCAAGGGATAAAAGAGGAGGTAAAGTAAACACAATTTTTCAGTACTATAAAACACTTATTTGAATTGGTTCTCATAACTGTAATTAGTTAGCTGATGGGCATAAAAATGTTGTTAAGCCAAGTAAAGCATGTAACTTTCCAAAGGATTTGCCATAGTAATAATTAGATTTTTATATAGCAAACTGTGTTACTACTCAGGAATTGCCCTCTTTAGTGTGGGTATAAAAAGGTACTAGAATTATTATTAGAGCTGAGAAAAAGGCTTGTTAATGCATGAACTTCTGAAAGTATTTGTTTCAAAGTTAGCAATGCCAGGTGGGTGGCTACAGATACAGAACACAATCTAATTAGGCCTAATCCTTAGATCTAGTAAAATTAGGCCCTAAAACCACAAACTTCACCTGAATAGTAAGGGAGATTAGGATTTGATCCCATGTCCCTGATGTTAATTTGTCACCCTATATTGCCTGGCAGTAAACAATGCAGGGCCAGTCCAGAGAGGTTGCTAGAAACTTAGGGAACATAATGCCTGGCAAAGAAAAAGAAAGAATACTGTCTCCTGTTTACACTGGACATGAGCTTTATATGATTATCCTACCAGTTAGGATTAACTGGGCAATTATCCTGGCAAACAATGGGATATTGATGATAGTAAAACAAAAGCATCTCAGAGCAGCTCCTTTGTTAGCATTGCTACCAGCTGGAGCTGTGTCAGTCCTGGCTGCCGTCCCAGTGCTATCAGTCCTCAAACAAGGACTCCACAGTTACAGGGGAAGCAGCGAGGGAAACAGTTTCTCTAACCTGTCAGCATTTAAGAATTCAAATATTTTTCCTCACCACAAAAGGAGCTGAAAATTTGGAGGGGGAGATGTCCACAGACTAATCATATGCAGAAGAATAGATAGGCGTGAGAGAACAGTTTTGCTTTCCACCCTTTTGGAATATTTCCTTCAGATTTTGATCTCCTTTATCTGAGCGAAAGCTGCATTTCAACGCTGAATTTGGAAAAGAAAAAAAATAAAGAGGAGAGAAAGAGAGGGGGAGAGAGAGAGAGAAAGAGAAATATCAGAACAGGAATATCAAAAAACTCAGCTAGCTTGTTGAATCTTTCCTGGCAACAATTCCAGTTCAGCAAATGGACTCATTTCATCTGAAGGTTTCTGACAGGCAGTAGTCAGTGATACATAAAAAGATAAAAGAATGAAACAACAGCCTCATTCCCATGACTATTTCTAGCACGGAGCACTCTGTTAAGGCCTGGCACGGCAGGTGCCATACTCTGTGGTGCTATTTCCCACCCAGTACCATAGCAGGCCTAACCAAATCCCAAGACTTAGAAGCTTAGTCCTAATTCATCATCTGGCTAATTATATTTAGCCATAATTTTTTATCTCCTGTATAAGGTGAAAATTCTCACTTCTGGAACACATCAAAGGATGATAATGTCTGTAGAACAC
Organism: Pavo muticus; assembly: GCA_016647715.1. Classification (NCBI taxonomy): domain Eukaryota; kingdom Metazoa; phylum Chordata; class Aves; order Galliformes; family Phasianidae; genus Pavo; species Pavo muticus. The sequence goes on from JACDJE010000248.1 coordinate 521,078, forward strand.
TTCATGCTAAATCTTAAAATAGCTACAGTCTTAAACACAACAAAACCTGAATCATTAGAGTTTCAATATCTGTGGCAAAATTGATCTTTAAAATCCTCAGTACTCAAGTATATCAAATACACTGTCTCTACAGCAATATCTACCACCACCATCTTGAAGGAGATCAGAGCTCAGAATATCTATCAGTTGTTCAAATTCCAGATTTTCCAAGACCAGCCCAATCCCACAGTGAGAGCTGGCCCTGTGTACTGTGTCTTGATGCTAACCAACTCACCAAGGTTTAGGTAAAAACTTGTACCTCAATCACATTGCAGGAGGGTCAAATTCTGACCCTAGGTAGTTCTTGGTCAAGAACAAAGTCTAAAACTCAATAACTTCCATGAATTTAAGTAGCTTTTATTTCTCATATTTCATTCCAGAGACCAATAGTCATTGAAACTTCATCAGCTTCAAATATACACTAAGTAAATAAGAGAGCTCTGTAGTTTAAGGAAATTAGTTGCATATATAGATATTTTTCCAGAAATTGAAGGCTGTGGTATTTCTTTTCTCCTTCTTTTTTTGTGTCCAATTTTTGGCGGAGATTTATTGAAGTAAAAAAAAGAACCACAAGTAAAGAGGAAAAATTACTTGGAGGTCATGCAAATTAGCAAAAAACATGAGAGAAAACATGAGAGAGGATCTTAGTACTACAGAAGCCGGGCATAGATACTTTTTAATGAATGCGATGCTACATTTACATCCTTGTTCTCTCTGGAGATTTACACATACTTTTTAGTTTTGACTGATAATAAATAATAGATTTCCTGCCATTAACTACAACGCTCCCCTTTCCCCTCCCAGGTTAACGGGTTCTATCCAACAGATTGAGCGCTTCGCACACAATAGCTCCCTTACTGCTGAGGCCCTGCAGAGGCCTGCTGAAAGCACACAAAAATATTTCTTCTGCTCTCTTCCTGAACTTCTTAAACTCTAGATGACCCAGAGTAAAATCCATTTTAATGGGGCCTCAGTCAAGTTAGTCAACCAAGCCCTTGTTGAACTAGGCAACACTATGTAGAAATAAAAAATAATTTTAAAAGACATTCTTGTTTCTTTCTGGAGGTTGGTTCTTACTTTCCTTTGCAAGGAAATACTTATGTTCCCAGTTTTAATCCTCACATTACTGTAGAGTCAGCCAGCGTTATTCAAATAAAGCAGCTACAGTTCATTATGCAGTGCTGCGTTTGGTTTTATGGCAGTACTTCTCCACTGCCACAGCAGTTGTCTGCTGGACTATCCAAGACAACTGTGATTTTCACTGAGTGATTTCCTCTGATAGTCACACAAGTCCAGTTAGCTAGAACCAAGAGATGATCTAGGCCTCTTGTCACACTCTTTGAACATATATAATAAACACTGTCTTGGAACAATATTCTTCATTCAAACTGTACTTCAAATTGCTCAACAGCATGCTTTACAACATTAAAGAATATCAGCAAAGATGAAGAGAAACTTGTGCACATTAGAAGTTCACATTCACTCAGAAATGGTTTAAAATCAAGCAAAGTATTCCACATAAAGAGGATTTGCATGCACAGTGATTAGACACTTTACTTCAAATACTTTACACTTTTATACTGTGATAGTATGCTGTTAATTGGCACTTAAGCATATGTTGCTTGTATTGATTTGACAATCAATGTGCAGTAAACAAGTAAGGATCTACACAACTTACAAACATTCAGGGTGTACATTCTCTCCAATGATACAAGTAAAAGAGTAAATGTTAGGTAACAGGGCTACCTAATGTTAGAGGTAGCAGGGCTGAGGAGTATACGAAGAATGAGCAGGCATATAAGATGCATGGGTAACTGGAAAATATATGGGACGAATTTAAAAAGCAGAAGTGTTGATTTTAACAGGATCCTTCATCCAAAGTATAGTGAACCTCTCAACTTCACACATGTGTTACAGACCATATCTTCTATTAATGACATTTGTGATCTTCCAACAGCAAGCAAAAGTAGGTAGTAGCCTTAACCATTTGTCTTCCTCATACAGACCTAGTCTAATATATGTGTTCCTTAAAATTGATAAGAAACACATCAAAATTGTTTTTACTTTCAGTAGAAAGTGAGAATAAATCACTCTATTTCACAAGAACATGACATTTTTAATCTTTAATTTCAGTGTGATATTACAATGAGAGAAGCCAGGAATGTTTTAGTAGATAGTATTTTATCCTTGCTGTGCTTTTCTCTGGAGCAGAAGTTATGTTATGTTTAATTGTATAGTTTCTCTGTCATGCAAGTGCCTGGAATAAAGATGGCAGACATAAGATGTCTTCAAAAAGATGCTGCACTACTAGTATTGTAAATCTCAGTCTTTATACACTCAAATTCCTATGAGTATGATAAATCTACACAATCAAAATACTGCAGTCTTGAAACAAGTTTTAATTTGGATTAGAATAAGAGTCATAAAAGACCTGAAATTTGAAACAAACCCAAACCCCGTGTCTTGATACTGTCACGCATATTTAAAGAAATTTGACTATACCAAAACCTGTCAAAATTAGCTAATGCACACAGTGTCAGCATGAGCCATAAATAGAAAACAGTGGGAGATGTAGATTCTTCCTACCAACTTCATCTGTACTTTCTATTAAGGTTTTCTGGTCTTTCACTGACCTCTGGGCACAGTCCTGTTAGGGCTCCAGCATCAAATTTCTGTTGACAGAAGAATGTTTGCAGAGTCCAAAAAGATTAACTAAACTCTATCTTTCAGGATTCCACATCCACAAGTTTCTTACAGTTGTGCGTTCTCTGGATTTACATATATCTAAAACTTCTTTATGACCGAAAAGACATAAATACACATTCCTTCAGGTCTCCCATGCCTTCTAGTATGTAAGCAGCTAGTCTCCACCACTACACAGCTACAGAAAATGCACCTCTTTCATGCTGGCATTAATGTATTTCATTCAATATTCAAAAGCAGTCTTAGGAAAGAGGGTAACATTTTTTAAAGTATTAAGCAGTTCCCAGTTTTGAAAATCTTACCACATCTATTAGATGGTAAGTCTATAAACCCTGAGGCAACATAGGATACACACACTCCTTTTAATACTAGAATTTGATCATTTAAACAGCCACATACATTTTGAAATATAGTCCTTGGAATTTTCACTTTACCCCCAGGCATTCTTTAAACAAAGGCTGCCTACATTTGCTGCACAGGTCTTCACACAGAGGTTAAAAACAACATCTTACAGTAAAAACCACAGTAACAAGAAAAACACCAGTTTAAATGATGAACTACAGCTGGGGATCAAAGGGTCAGCATTTTAACCCGAAGGAAATCCCTCTTCCACTCTTTGTATTATTTACTGAACTAATTACTGAACTATACTGCAATGAAGAGCACTGTTTCACCACTTTCACATGTTTACCTCTAAATTTAGAGCAATTTAACAAAAAATGGCGCAAGTAGGAAAGCAATCCACAACTACTACAATACTAACTGCCTCTATTTTCCTTTTGCCTCTCCCTACTCCACAACCCACAACAAATTTTGCTTTCTCCGTCACCCATAACTTAGGCTCGCTATATTTAGGTTAAACAGTCGCAGTCCTTAAATTGAGATGCTTATCTCCTTTCAACTGCTAACATCTAAAAGTGATCACAGCCCTCAGCCTTTGTGAACTTTGCAACTTATTGGATTTTTCTTGATATGTGTCTATTCTAAAAAGCCAAACCCATGGAAAAACTAACTGAAACCAAATGCCAAGTGATCAGGGCCAACCATAACATGAGAGCCCTAAAATAACAGGAGAGATACTGCGGTAATGCCTGACCTTCTGAACTGTACATACGGGTTGAAGCAAAACAGCCCAAATTCATGTCTTAAATGGTGCTTACTAATAGTTTATTTGTAATGCAGAAGAACACAGTTTATAGAGCCATGATTTTAAAGCTTCAAGGACTTGCTTTAGGTGCCAGAAATGACTTCACTTTTGGAATAAGTTTAAACAAGGTCACAGTTGAACTTTACTAGCTTATATGTTCAAAAAACAGTTCAGGAGGCAGTTTCAATGGCTGTAGACATTACCTCTGTCTTCTACCATGTTTCCACCTCAAAAAGGCAGGTAGTCTAGCAGATTTTCTGCTCTAAATACAGGGTTATTTGGTTGGCCAGCCTGTTCAGATGTGTGCCCAGCCCTTAATCAAGTGATATGTCTACCAATTACACTTGGATTAGATCCATAGAAACTCTATATGATCCTCATAATCTAAAATGCAGATTGCGTTGCTGAGGACAGGAAAAAACGAAAGAAAGAAAGAAAAAAAGAAAAGAGCCCTTTGTATATATCTGAAGTGTTCAGACCATAATGCCATAAGGAGGCTTACTGACAAGCAACAGTAATCTTTGTGAAGATAAAGAAACAATGATACCTCAATGAACAGTAAGTTCAAACAAAACTATTGCAGTGTTGGTTTTACAGCATCTATGCCACACATATACAATGAAACCTGATCTAATCAAAAGCCCTGCTGCTGCTGCTGGCAGAAACACAGACAACACTTCCTTTTTGTGCATATTTTTACTTCATTAACGAAGTTGCATATGAATAACAAGAAAAATACAGTTTTATATACCCTTCCTTCTAGGTCTTGAGTACATGCATATCTGTGTATCCATGCCTATAGCCCTCTCACAGCAGAAGCTACCAAACATCCTGGAAGAGACAGGCATGTAAATAGGTAAAAGAGCCCCAAACCATGCAACTTGCTATATTCCAGTTGATAGGTTAATGGAAATAAACAGTTTTGACAGTCAAGAAAGTGAGATGTGACAGCCAGATCATAGAGGGGAAGGAAAAAAAAAAAAAAGATCAGAAAAATGTTTCTTAATGTATGAAGAACTCAATAATAAAAATGGAATCATTCATCATACACAAACAGATAGCGTAGTGCAGCCAAAGGATGAACTGTTAAAAATAGTTGATTTTGGCATAGGATCATACTTAACTGTACTACTTACTGCTGGACAGAAACCAAACTTTCATCTGACCAGAATCACTGAACATAAGCTCTGAGACCTTTCCAACAGAACTGTTAGAGAGGTGGTAGAGAATATGAGGGCTGCTCCAAAAGTAATGCCTCCTATTTTATTCCAATGGCTCCAGATATCAGAGGTGGATGTTGGTGGCATAGCAGTAGAAGTTGAACCTTCCTACCAATACTCCATTACATTTTGTTGTCATATGACAGATGGCAGCAGAGGGGCAGTCTGACAAAACAGTATTTGACATGGAAGTACATACGAAGCAAAGGTGTGAATCCTCCATGCAGAAAAATTGCACCCATTGACATTCACTGATGCTTGCTAAATGTTTCTGGAGACAAAACAGTGGATGTGAGCACAGTTTGGGGGTTTTGGTATCAACAGTCAAGAGCATTCATTTCTCTCTTCTCAGCTGGTTACAGCCACAAGAGAAGAATACCCAGAGCTAGCCAGGGCTTTGACAGAAGGCCTATGACTTACAGAAGGCTGACAAGGACATGTAGTATCAACATACTGCTCCACCATGTCTTTGTACTTGATCTTCTGCTGACAGCACTCATAACACTTTCAGGATAGCACCACAAGACTTGACTTTGCAGGGAAAATAATAATTGCAGGCTGCAAAGTCTTTCTTCTGAAGTTAATAATGATTAAAAGTCCAATTATTTCATATGCTGAAAACAGAAATTCTTCAGCCCTGACATCTGCCCAGTCCTATGATATGAAGGATAATCTTGATCTTTACAAAAACAGCCTTACGACATCTGCCTCCTCTCCCATCCCTTCAAATTACCAAGATATTCTCAAACACTTGCACAAACAGGAAAAGGAAACTGAACTGATACCAACATTCTAAGCTTCAAAAATTACTGAGCTCCCTCATGCTGTATCATTTGTTCCCTTTTGAATCTTAATGAGGTACAAAACGTAGCAGCACACAAACTTTACTTAATTCCTAACAATTTTAATTCTTAACACTGAGGTTTAATTTACAGCTTACTCCAAAGCAGCAGAAGTAAACAAAAAGGTCTTACTCCAGAACTTTGAACTGTTATCTACACAGGATTTCAGAAGTTTTAATTTCTGATTCCAGAAAATTATCTTAGATCTTCTGTATACAATCCTCTCTTTCTAAAAATAATCTTAATCTCCTGACTGATAAATCTCTTTCTTCAGTCAAGAAAGTAAGTAGGACGATTTTGCAACTTTTCCTCTATTTATCTTATATTTTCAAAAGTGCTGGAGAGCAACAAGTAACAATGACACTTCCTAATAATTTTGACTACATCAGTTTCCTGATTCACAATAATGCAGACCAGAGTAATAGAATGCACCCATTAAACAAAATATATTATATATTCCTAGCATTTTGTGAAAATCAAGCATCTGACAATCTAAGTAACAACACTTTGCCTGTTCTTGTTAAATTAAAACACTCAGACTGCAATTTATGTATGTAATGAAAGGAAGCTCATGAATGTTGATGAATTTTGTCCTTAGTCCAAAGAAGTTTAGAAAAACTTTTTGAAAGCACATACATCAACACAAAACTTCAAATGTAATGTCTGTAAGAAGCAAACTACCTCCCTGAATAAATGAAAAGGAAATCCATGACTGTATGTTGTTAAGACCATGACAAACTAGTTTGTATCTCATAACTGACTGTGCATTATTTGCCATAGCCCCCCTTACACTGGTCTAGAAGTTAAGATTTTGTATTCCTTTGCCTTTCTATAAGCTGTTTGTGATACCAAGACTTACTTGGAGGAGGAGAAGTAAGAGAGAAAGAAAATGCTTATGGGGTTAAGCAGCCAGCTACACCAAAGAATGCCTTCAAGGCATGCAACGTGCTTCGTCCTCAAGATGAAATATTTGTTTTTCAAAGCAATTGAAGAGAAGGAGCTTCCAACAATGGAAAAGAACCTAGAGATTCATTAGGACTTACAGTTCAACTAGATGAAAGAAAAATCCCACTCACATCTATCAACACTTTCATCTAAACAGAATATATTGAAAATGGTTTTAGAGTCAAACCCCTTGCCATTTGCCTACTGCACTCATTAACTGATATTTTCTTGGAATTATTAGGTTGCACACTTTTTAAAATTATTATTTATTTAAATCAAGCTGAATGTTTCCATATTATGAAAAACAAAAGTTCATGGGAGCAGTAATATTGATTTTCATCTGCGTTAATAAGTGACAAATACTGCAAACCTTCCATGAATACAAGCTTGCTTAGGTTAAACAGAACTGTTGTCAGATTCAAAAAGTAACCTTTCCATTAAAAAAGTACATGTATACTGGTCATAATCCATGGATGAGCTGATCGAGATGCATTTCTTTTCACAGTGTGATGGTTGTGCATGACCAACCAGAACGTCACATCACTGTCAACACTGCTGAAATGCACCACAGCACTGTGCTCACATCCACTGTTTTCTCTCTAGAAACATTCAGCAAGCTTCAATGAACGTCAGGTGAAACGTTTACTGCATGGAGGAATGCAGTGACACATCTTTGCTCTATATCAGACACCATTCTGTCAGAGAGCCCTTCTGCAGCCATCTGCCACATGGCAACAACATGTAATGGAACATTGGTGGGAAGGTTCAACTTCTACTGCCATACCACAAACATCATAAACAGGAGACATTACTATCAGAGTAGCTTTCATATATAAACAAACAAAATAGTGTTGTTTTTACTTCTTTGATATAAGAAGTATGTGGACTCTTTGCTAGGGGAGCCATCATTACTATAGCATTCTACACTTCTTAAAGCTTCAAGGAAAAAGGAGCGTCAAGATGCTCCAGCATACCTGTGTAGGATCTCTGACACCCAAGTTTATTCAAATTCTGTTTTCATTCTCAAAAACAAATAAAAAAAACCTCAAGTAAACTCAAGGAAAGGAATGTCTCAGCTGGTACTTTTGCTGCTGCTGCCATTTCCCATTTCCCTTAAAAAGGCTTGGACAAGCTCTTTAATCTATTTATCTGACTGTCATTTAAGTCTTTTAAACTCAGAGCAATAATGTGCAAGTCTGGCTTTAAGTCCTAACCATTGAATCGATACCTAGCATGTTGTCAATGGTTTATGGGCTGGTTCGGCCTGGTTCCATGACTAGCAGGGGGCCGGAACCCACGGATCTGTGCCCTGGAAAGGGATAAGGGAAAAAGAGAGATGGGCTTAAAACAAAACAGCGGCAACGATCTGAGGAGAAACAAACTAATTTACTAAATAAGATACTAGAATGCAAGATAACACACTATAATACAATATAATACAATATAATTAGAATTGGAGCTAATAAATCAAATTAAGTGAGAGAGAGTGTCCGAAAACTGAAGGCCTTACTCTAATGCTGAGGTGAGGCGTGTGGTCGGGATGAGCAGCAGGGAGGAGAGCCCGGTCCCGTGACTTTGCCAGAGATTTTATCTCCTCTCTGAACACAAGGTCCTCTGGGTATGTAGTTGTTCTCTTCCGGGACAGGTACCCAGAACTGGAGCATTAACTCTTTAACTCCCAGTGCACTACATTATGTTATGATGTGGAATACCGATAACCAAAACTCATAAAACCATGACACATACTTAACAGTACAGATTATATTTACTTAAAATTCAGGAATTGTGTGATGAAGCACATCACACAAGATGTGAACCCTCCTTTATTTTCAAAGGAAACACAAGCTTTCCACAACAAAATCGACATGAAAAAGAATAACAAAAAACTGCCATGAGATTATCAAATAATCACAACCAAAAACAGGTTTAAGAAACATGCATTACAATAGGTGCACTATAAATTTCAGGAGTTGGTAATGATGAAATAGTGTTGGATTTTTTGAAATTAGACATTAGGTCATAGTCTCTTATTTCATCTTTTTCATCTTTTCCTTTTTTTTTTTTTTTTTATAATGCCTGTTATACTTGAGACTGGTTATGTTCATAGGGCATCAGAATTTAATGGGAAATTATTTTTGTCAGAAAATAAAAAAAGAGGGGTCTTGAAACCAGACCCCTCAGTCTTTACACCTACATGTTATCATTTTATGCAGTGGTGTGCTGAAATGGAGACAGGTCTTGAATTACCCACAGGCTGCGCTTTTTGCAGGGTAAGACAGAAATTCTCGGCCTACTAAACTGGTGCAATGGGTATCCTTTAGTATACTGGATAAAGACCTTTAATTGCTTAGGTTTTATATGATATTTTCAGGTTTTTTTTGTAGATGATCTTTGCTTTTTGTGATGTTTTGAGGAAATCTATGAGAGCTTCCTCTTCCCAACTGATCATGATTTTATTGTGGCTAGATGGTTAGATATCAAATTATTTTTCACATATTCAAAATCTGGCCACAAGCTACTAAACCAGTGTTCCACAGAAATTTCCAATCATTTCACTTGCAGCAGCATGCTTCGAATTTTAGGGAGTTTATTTCAACTCATATGAAGTTTTCTCTCAGTTGCTGGAAAGCACTAGAAAATGGGTATCTAAGCAATCTAGAAGGATTTGTGAATGACATTCCCTGTGAAAAACAAGACTCACCTGAGGTTAGCGAATAAAATTCATTAAAAACTAGGACAACAGGGTTTGATAAAGCCCCTTATTAAAAATTGTGATGCGTGAAAAAACATATCATTACTGAAACGTATACTGAGTACCTATGCAAATCATTATCTCACCATTTTAACAACTTATAAGCTTCATTAAGTCTTATACAGGTTTCCTCATAAAAATCTTCCAGATTCATCTTGCAACTTGCAGGACATTCACTTTTACAAAGTAAATAAAATAGAGGTATTATTTTTTGCTTTCCCTACTTGTAGTGATTTTCTTGCAACTTGAAATGCTGCTACACATCAGATGCAGAACCTATACTATTCATTTATCTATGATTCATTTGTGCCCTGCTCAAAGTGATGCTGGATTGAGGACACACAGCCTGCTAGTGACTGTCCCACCAGAAACCTGCACAAAGCATATATACAAAATACATATTTTATATTTTTAAAGCCTGTATCTTGCCTTTCTCCATATTACAGTTCAAATTAAGCTTCTGATTGGACACAGTATAGTTAAAACCCAATACACAGGTGCAACTTAAATATGAGGGTCTGCACTGAAAAACTTCCATGCTGTTTTCACTTGTTGTTCAGGAATAACTGGAACCCAAGCAAATAGTAATTTAATCTGGATTGACCAGTATGGTTCTGCACCCAAAAGTGCAAAAAGGATGAGCTGATCATCAGGAAATTACCGGAGGATTAACTTACAAATCACAACACTAATTCTTCTGTTTTACTAGTATTTGGAGGAGTTTTTTTTTTTTTTTTTAATTATCATTCAACCCAAGACTGTAATGAAAAAATACCAAGTATAAGTCTCAAAAAAAAGCTGTGACAGTATGAACAATGGTAGATAGTTTATTTTGAGACACAGCTAATGCTGCAGAAGTTGTGTACAAAAATAGCAGAAAGTAAACCTGACCAAACAGCAGAGACCTACACTGCAGATATCATCATCAGAGACAGTAGTTATTTACCACGGAAAGAAGCATGAACTTCTAGAGTGCAATTTGTTTTCCTAGGAGACGTAACTGCATCCTGAGCATGCTGATACCTATTCACAGATATAAAGGAACATAGTCAGAGAAGTTCACATTGTAGGTTTCTCAAGTTAGGGGAGATGAAACCTAATCCATTTGATTTTTGGTTTTCCTTTGTCTCAAATTATTTGAAATAAATTTGAGGAAAGGTATAGTGATCAGCAGCTTTTCAAAATTCAGCTTCCTTCGGGCATACCAAAAGCTGCTCAGCTAGGGAAAAAAATAGCACTTAAGATCACTCTTGAAAGTATACTGCAATGCAACCAATTCTTCATGTTGCAAATTATGTTTTGTTTAAAATAAAAGACATAGACTCACTACCTTCTCCAGCAACGGGAAAAACTTGTCCTTCCAAAAAGCTGGATTCCACATTATGCCTCAGGCTGCAGTGAGTCAAGGTTTTGTATTCTACTGGTTGAATGGCTGTTTTTGGTGTTTTTTTCTGAAAAACTACAAAAGAGATTTGGACTGGACTTTACGTGCAGAAAAATTTCCAATGTTTTCTAATTGATAAGAGAGAGGGAAAAGTGTATAAGCAATATATGTTCCGTACATGTAGATACTAATTAAGAGCACAGTATCAGATTTACAATTGGTTATAATTTCTTCTATTGCCAAACATTTTAATTTGATTTTTGGGCAAGCATTTTTTGGCTTTTTAGCTCCAAATATTCTTTGAATTTTGTTTATACCCTACAGTAAGCTTTTATTTTTTAGCTTTTGAAAAAAATCATACTGCCAAAGTACATTTAGCTGCTTGCCAGAGCATGACTTTTAAACTCATAATAAAAAACAATACTGTGGCAGTGAAGAGAGAAACAAAACTAAAAGTGGTGGAAAACATATTGTGATCAGGCTTCTAGATAACATTTAATTGTATCTGCTTGAGACAGTGTCTCTTATAGTAGCGGATCATCAGTGCAATTAAAGTAGTACTGTACATGCTAGCCATTACCAAAAAAAAAAAGACAATTGAAGTTCTCTCTTATCATTCAGCTATTCTGCGTAACTGAGCCTACTACACCCTTTTTCATGTGTGTTTTTTCATGGCAACCAGAAGTTGCTGCTAGCTTTCAGATGTTCTAACATTGGCAGGAAGAAGTTACTTCGCTTGTCTTAGATCTAATAAAGAGTCAGAGGCAGAGCTAGATGTATAACTCAGGAGGTTTACATAAAACTCTTTGATTTCATCTTGACAGTGTTCTTACCCACTATACTGTCTCAGCATTAATTAAAGAGTTTACTTTGGAACTCCAGAAACTATACAGAGCTAGACAAGAATTACGTTTTGAGATCATGATTAAAAAGTATATGATTATTCATTTTACTTCCTCTTTAAGAACTTGAAGTGACACTAAAACCTAGCCAGATGTTTTTCATATATATAAAAATACACATGATATATAAGAATCCAAAGAATTGCACTTGAAATCCTTATGCAAATAAAAATAGTTTCATATATGTTTCTACTCTTTAAAAAGTCCCAAGATAAAAAAGAACAGAAGTATTTCACAGTGTTATAAGGAAGAGGAAAACAAACCAAGCCCTGGATACACTTTGTAGATTTTATCATTAACTTGTGAGGCACGTCTTTTGTTTGCCAGTAATTTTGTCTAGAAAGTCTAAATTACAAGCTCTTATAATATAGAACCTAGACATAATTTAACATTGAATATGTGCAAAATTAAAAGTAGCACACTATTGCAATACTCGTATTACAATTAAAGTAAAAATGCTAAGTAATAGCTCTACCCAACTAACCTCTCTGTTCATCACATAGGGAAATAAAATTTGCAGTGCACAAACAGGAGTGGACATCCATGCATACCTACTCTGCCAAGCATCTGTGCGCAGCAAAATCTTAACTGTAGCATAGGCTAAGGAACAAGGTGGTAAGAATAATTAGGTTTCTAGCATCAATAAAGAAGCTATGTTTTCCTAACCCAACGTATCATTCAAACCATATTCACACTAAAACTGTCCGTATCAGGATAAAAAGTGTAAAATATTGTTCACTCATCACCAAAATTTTGACATAAAATAGTTTGTATTGTTTGCTATAAATAGAATATATGATGATTAAAAGACAGATTTTTCCCTAAACTCCTGACAAAACCAAAACACATTATTTCTAATAGACAACAATTACCAAGAGTATCAGTGATTTTCATTAATTTCTCCCTTGTACATTCAGGTGAATGACCTAGTGACCAAATGAGAATATAATATATGAGAATATATTAGAATATATTAGAATATATCAGAAATAAACATGGAGAGGTTTAATCCTTTCTGTTGGAAGTATTTCAGTAAGCATATATAAGTAAAAGTTCATGGATCAGAGACTGAAACTCACATATTCTATCTTCCAAGCCAGCAGCTTTAGAATCATTATTATTTGTAAATTATTTGTAAGCTATGTTCTTTAAAAAAAAAATTTCAATAGAAATATCTGAAGGACATTAAATGCTGTAAATTTATTAGTAAGGACAATAAATTAATGATAAAACACCACTCAAATGTATAACTAGCCATAAGAAAGATAAATATTTTAACTGATTGTATCAAACATTTGAATTGTTACACAAGATATACTTCAAAACTATCACAGGTTTATGGATAAGTTTGGAGGTGCGATTCCACTCTTCAATAGTATTAAAAGCCATAGTGTTGAGCATAATTCTATTTAAATATTTTAATCCTGAAACCTTATACCTTTGAAGCAGTCTTAGAAAAACCCTAATAATTTTATGTACGAGCAGCACACCCAGACCACCTGAAATAACAAGAAAAAGTAGGAAGGTGTTTTTTTGTTTGTTTTGTTGGTGGTTTTTTTTTGGGGGGGAGGGGAGGGTTCCAAAAGGTTTGTGTTGGAATGTCATGAAACTTGACCAGCACATCCACAGCATTCAGGAGATTACATATAATCTTACCAATTATCGAAGTCAATCATCTTAACCACAACAGTGAAGCAAAAATAGATCCACAGTCAGTGTTTAAGAATGGACTATGATTCCCATATCTTTTGTTTTACTAGCAGATTAAACTAGTATGAAAATACTTCCCTTGCTGAATAGGGACTGTATTACTCACTTTCCATACACAAATTATTTTAGTACCATTAAACCATTAAAACTCTGTCATTTTTCACCTTGAGGAGAACAAGAAATAGTACTAAATTCTGAAAAGCAAGGTGAGGTTGAGATTCACACAAGAAAAATAGGAATTTTCATATAGTTAATGCCAGCTAGGATAGCCTGAAACATCATGGGCAAGTGCTAGCTAAATGCTAGCAGATCAGTGCAGCAGCTTTGGCCCTTAATATAATATACATCAAACTGCCTAGATTCTATTGGCGATGGTTACGTAAGCTGTTGCCATCCACACTTGGCTCGGGATCATTTTGATATACCCCTGACAAACCATGGGTAGGGTGGCACAGAAAGAAAGATGGACAAGCATGAGAATTAGTTTGCTCCAATTAGACAGTGAGTACACATTTATGCCATGTGAAACAAATAACGCAGCATGGATACCATATTGTGCTGAGCTGTAGCCTCAGTTGCATTTTGGTTTCCTGGAAGTTACATCTAGTACGGAAGGTTTTTGTGAATGTCACATGTCCTTCTACATTTGTCATGGCCTAAATCAATATACTGTGAGCTATGCTCATCTGGGCCAGACATCCTTACGGAAAGCAAAATCTTTTCTGACCAGTGGAAATAAAAGGCAATAGCACATGAATTTCCTGGGATCTGTCCTCCATAACTCAACCACAATTTTCCTAGTGACGGCTGAAGTGTGGATTTCTACTGGCATCTTTGAAGGTCTCTTTGAACAGTATCATAACACAGCCATCTTGTTTTCTTATAGGGTACTTTGCTACACAGCTTTCAGTAATTTATCTAACAGTGGATGCACGTGTGTCAAGTAAAGGGAAAACTGAAGAGGTTTGCTTTCATCCTGACCATCTTCTTAACTAAAACAACTTATGGATTTCATGCCTGCATGATGACATATGTGCAGCACTACAAAACAAAAGTTATAGGTTTACAGATGTGAAAATAAAGTCAACTCTGCTCAATGAAAACGTCCTCCTGCCAACCTGCGTTCATAGTCCACAGCTTAAGCTCCAGTGTTGCAGTCCAGTCCAACATCAAGTGCCTTCTCTGCCAGCCCACTCAGATTCTGTAAATGACAGATCCATAGACCTACAGAAAGGTTGCCACACTAAATTCTCCTTCCTGTTTTCTTTTAAGGGAGTACTGAGGGTTCAGTGTCATTGCTGAGGTACAACAATGTATAGAGAACATTCTCCCCAGCAATAGTATAAATATACAAGTATAAAGAGGAGTTGGGCTCCAGCTATAGAGAAAAAAATCTGAGGATATTTTAACTTTTCACATTGCTGCATTACTTATTAAAAACTTCCTGCCTTAATGCCAAAACACATAACCCCACATTATTTAAACGAATTACCTGTGAAAGTCAAAGACCCATTTTCCATTGAATCTATACACAAAAGCACCCACTAAAATATTATTCTGGCTAGGTTAATGACTTATCACATTTGGCGCTAGTAATATTAAAATCATTGCAGCTCTGACTTCAGCAGAATAAATCAAAGTCTGTGTAACAATATTATTAACCATCAAATCCACCATTTAATCTAGTCACTGCATAATTCAGTAGCTTTTACCATGAAGAGCTACAAGTATCTCAATTTTTTTAATTGTCATCTGGCCAATTTTCCATAAATGCCAATTTGTCTCTGAATTAAATATTTGCAGTCTCTGCTTGATTCACTAAGTTAGACCAAGCAAACAATTAAGTTCAGATACTATAAAAAACTCTTGTAATTTTGCAATATTTTATGCCCATAACTAGCTATAGAAAATGGTATAAGTCACTGTAAAATGAGTTACTTGCATAAAAACAAGGGCATAACCTTACATATGAAACAGAATGCATGACAGCTTTAGCCCTGCTTTATCAATGATCTCTTGAGCACTTTTCAAGTTAATCAAGTGTTTATAACCTCTACTAGATTAGGGTGCTCAGATTTCCTTTTCATTACTGAGTTTAAACAAAGTTCATCATGCTGCCCAGGGGACAGCAGTATGGAACACTCACCTTTTGACCACAACAATGAAGCATGAAATCTTCCATATTTACTCACAAAAAATCTCCTAGTGAAAATGTTAACAGGAGCACTGACCGCTCTTCCAACTGGATTCCAAAACAGCAAATTAAGAAATTAATTTTACAATTAAACATTACACTTGCAAAGTCATTATTAGAATTTGATGCACTATCTGATTAATATGAAACTCCAGCTACCCACCAGAATTAGTAACAAGAATTCCAACAGCATAGCTATATGTTACGTTAGTGGGACTACTTTTTAAGAACACAATGCTTCTACAATAATAGTGATCTCTTATTAATCATATTTTTTTCTCTGACTTCTTTTGATCCACTTTACTGCTTGTAGACTTTCAGCCCTGAAACATCTCTGGGGATCCACTGTCAATTACTACTAAGTCATGCTGTTTTATGGAGCACCTACACAGCAATTTTCAAAAAACAGCAAAGTCTTGTAGGAGATATAATCCTTCACAGTAAGGCTGAATGTGGTATTTTATTTGTTACTAACAGACTGAGATGAGAAATGACTGTGCGTCCTAGGACACATAGATTTGGAAGTGGTCAATGAAGTCTTAGAAACAAAAGTTCCACAAAAACGGGTGGATACAAATAAGGTGAGCTTCAGACTCATTTCAGTGGCATGGACACCAACATAAAAGATCTGGGGTTGTTTCTAATGAGCAATTAGAGATTCTGCAACTTCTACTGTGAAATTCCACAAGTTAAGAAATCCAGGAAAGAACTGAAGAGAATACAGAATGCTGTTTAAAGCTTCAAAATGTTAAGATCTTATCTTTCTAGCACCTGAGAAAGAATGGGACAAACTAATTACCTGCCACAACAGCATGAACTTACAGCTTTCTGTAGGATATAGTCTTAAATTAGGGTACAACGCCAGGACATTTGATTTTGTGGTTGATATACTGTTGGAAAAAATCCAAACAATACTTCTGTTCTTCGCTCAGCAAAAACGTTATCTTGACTGAATCAAAGCCAATAAGTACAATAAGGCTATCTGGCCTTACTCTTATTTGTAATCTAATTAGGACAGAATGGTATTTACGATGCTATAGATGAAGTACAGCAAGGGTCTCATTTTAAAATTGATATTTTGGGCGTTACAAGTCCACTTACAGATCTCTCTCCAAATAAAACATGCTGTTTGGTTCAGAAGGCGGGATAAACCCTTCCAGAGAAAAATTGGTGGAGAAAAAATAATACCACCTAAGGATGAGAAAGAAAAGGAATAACAGCTTTACATATTTATTAGTATTTTCTAAAATCTCTAAACTAGAATTCCAGTAAGTATTCAGCTTAATTATTTTGGCTGAGTCATCTGAAAGAAAACTACCAGGCTTCAATTGTTACTGATATATCCCTATTCCTGAACCAAATATGCATTTAAGATTCATTCAGCCCTTCTACCTGGGTGCAGACATGAAATCCTGAAGGTCTGCTCTATTTAATTCAGTGTAAAAAACTATTTTAAGTAGCTATTAATTACTGTACAAGCCAAGAGAAATCTTGTCAACTATGTGTTACAGCAGAGTAGTCAAAGATACTTTCAAAATCTGTTAATACAAACAGTACCAATGCCTATATTCATATGATAGGCCACTTTACATCAAATAGACGCTATCATTATTTGTCACAGTGTTATTTCACCTTACTGGTGGCCATCTGCTATTTCAGAAAGACTGTCACGGAAGATATTAGCATGACAGTTCAGGGCTTCTCTAAATCAGTGTCCTAGGAAATCTTTATCAGTTAATCTAAAATTCATTATTTACATTACGGTAAAATGCTATCCCTTCATCTGAACACCGATAAGCATCAGGTAGCTTACAGTATTGTCCCACCTTTTACTCACAAATCTCCACATGGGAAGGTCAGTTCAAAAGACTGACAACTAATACACTCATCCACTGGTTTCATAACCCATTCATCATAGATTCCCTATAGAGAAAGCTAGACAGAGTTATACATCCTGATGATATTACACAGATTTCTGCGAAGCCTCCATAGTCCTAATTTACAGAAAGAGCTTGACACTCCACATATTTTGTGGTGTCTAAATTTCTCTTTTTATAGTCAAGTTAAATAGATACACAGGAGTGGAACAATTAAGCTTAATTTTTTGCCTTAAAAAAAGGCAACCCGCAGTGAAAAGCAACCTGCAGCTTTACATAACTAAGAATATGGCAATAACCTACAAACAAGATTAAGAGAACACTGTAGTAAGTAATGGAAGTGACCTTCCTAGATCTTGCTGCCTTTCTTGATAGCTGCATGAGGAATCTTTGTTTCACTTACGGACTAGAATAAATAGGAAAATAACTTGGTAAATAAATACAGCATAAAAGAACTAATTTCTATTTATATACGTATTTTTAACTCTGTTTGCCCTATGACAAATACTAGACTGCTGAAACTCATGTACTCTTAGCAGACATTCAATAACTAATACAATGATCACCTATATTGTATATTATATACTCATAAATATTTTACACTTTATTCGGACATTGTAACAGGAAAAAAAAAGAACAGATCCATCACGGACACATGGAGACTAAATATCTTAAGAGACAGCAGAAGTGAAACACATTATATCAGCCTGTGCCCCCACAGTACATGGTAAACCAATCTATATACTCATTCAGGTGCATGTGTATACACATGGCATGGTGTTAAAATACAAGCCCACATGGAAGCAGTTAAAGCTCTTAGATACAGGTCTATTGAACAAAGTCTGAGTTTTTACCAGTGGTGAATCAGGCTTTCCTGATTCCCATTTTTGTACTACTGTCACTGAGAACTAAACAAACAGGGCTGCTGGCTGCAGAACCTCCATTTCCTTCACGATAGAAGCTTTCTCTATGCAAGGATAATTGCACTTTAATCTACAATTCTGACTGCTTGAAGCTTGCCATTTATCAGAATTGCATCACGTCCTTACACTACAAGCTAACAGAAGATTATTATTCTCAGTTATACAGATAACTTAAGGCAGATACCAAGGTCAGAGATCCAGTGAGAAACATTTCTAAGAAGTACAGAGGCTCTCATTGCCTATTTAGATGTGCAATTATAAAAAACGGTACGTCATGATCCATGTGCTCTTAAGTACGTTCATAGAATAACAGAATATCCCAAGTGGGAAGGGATCCATAAGGATCGTTGAGTCCAACTCCTGCCTCCACACAGGACCACTCAAAAATCAGACCGTATGTCTAAGTGTGCTGTCTAGATGCTTCATGAACTCTGTCAAGCTCAGTACCACAACCACTTCTCCAAAGAGGCTGTTCCAGTGCCCAACCACCCTCTCAGTGAAGAACCTTTTCCTGATATCCAACCTGATCCATGCCATTCCCTTGGGTTCTATTGTTGGTCATCAGAGAGGGGAGATCAGATCCTGCCTCTCCACCCCCACTCCTGAGAAAGCTGTAGGCTATGACGTCTCCCTTCAACCTCCTCTTCTCTGAGCTGAACAAACTAAGGGGCTTCAGGCGCCCCTCATATGTCTTCCCCCTTGTCTCGCTCCAATTTATAGGAGGGAGATGAGGTTCTTTTAATGTATGTATACCCGACGTGAGATTAAGAAACAACAGTTCAAACGTTGTCCAACCAGTTTATTACAAATCTTAGTCAGGGAGATGGGAAAGAGGAGGACGGACACTATTACGAATTAAGGTGATGGGGAAGGGAAGGCGGGCGACAGGAAAGATAGGAAATAGAAGCAAGGAGTCTTTATAGGAAGAAAGAGGGAGACAGTCACCACCAAGGGTCCAGCGAGGTTCGTAGCCCAGTCATTGATCTTCAGTAGTGGTGGGTCGTCGGGCATTGTTCTTCCGTTGATGATGACGACGACATTTAGATGGTAGTACAAATGTATTTATAAGTCCAAAGTGGTTGAGTCAGCTTTCTTTGAGTGACAGCTCAAAACCAAAGTGGTTGAGTCAGCTCTCCTTGGAGTGGCAGCTCCTGGCTCTGGGATCTCAGCAGAAACTCCTTTGTTCCCATCTTCCGGGCATTGCCAGCAGATAAGAGGGAGCAGGGATGCCCACCTGCATCCAGTTTTTCACAGGACATGATGGTATCATTCCCCAGTTTTCCCATACCAAGCTGGAGCTATTTAGTCACAGGCCAGATCTTCCACCAGTAAACACTCCTGAGCACTCTCTTCCGGAGGCAAACAGCTCTGGAGGAAGGTGCTTTCAAATGTCCACAAAGAGATGCTGATTTTCACACAGTAGCACCCATCAATTGCCTTCTCAATAAATCAGTTAGGGTCTTATCACAAGAAACACCTCAGGAAGCAAGCTTTGAGCCAGGAAGCAAAGAAGGATTCTCACACCCCTCTAGATCCTTCACCATGTTAGTAGCTCTCCTTTGGACACTTTGGTAGTTTTATATCTTTTTCGTACTGTGACATCCAAAACTGGCATAGTACTCAAGGTGAGGTTGCACCTCCGCAGTGTAGAGCGGAACAATCATTGTCCTCCACCAGCTAGCAATGCCACGCTCAATACACCCCAGGATACAGTTGCCCCTCCTGGCTGCCTGGGCACACTGTTGACTCATGTTCAACTTGCTGTTGACCAAGACCCCCAAACCTCTTTCAGCAGGGCTGCTCTCCAGTGTCTCATCCCCCCAGTCTGTATGTATAACCAAGGCTGCCCCTTCCCAGGTGAAGAATCCGACACTTGTTAAGCTTCATACGGTTGGTGATTGCCCAGCTTTCTAATTTGTCTAGATCTTTCTGCAAGGCTTCTCCACCCTTGATGGAGTCAACAGCTACTCTGAATTTAATATAATCAGCAAACTGGCTCTAAACACCTTCTAGTCCTACTTCCAAGTAATTTATGTAAACATTAAAGAGAACTAGCTCTAGGGAACTCAGATAGTGACCGGCCACCAGAATCTTCCTTCTTGCCCCTCTTGAAAATTAGAACAGTTTTTGCCAGCTTCCAGACACTGAAAAATAATGGAGAAAGGTCTTGCAGTGACATTAACCAGCTCTCTGAGTAACCTGGGATGAATCCCATCGGGTCCCATGAACTTCTATGCATTCAGTTGGAGAAGCAAATCGCGAACATTAATCCTTTTCCAGAAAGACAGTGAAATTTAAAAAAAAATCCCACAATGCTCAGACTTGATTACAGTCATCATTTGTAATGACAACTGTCCAATTATGGAGTGCTTAAAAGTCAAAGTAAAACTAGTCAAGACTAAATAAAATAAAAAAAGCAGATTTTATAAAAGGATAACAATGTTATTAGGTACAGCAGGTTAGGGTTTTTTTTGTTTTGTTTTGTTTTTTCCCCCCCAAAGATGAGGATCAAAACAACTTAATGGCATCAAAAACTGAAAACTGTAACTTCATCAGATTTCACGCTCTTTTTGTTTGATTATTAAGTCTACGTAATTCCTGCACTTTTTTACTTCCCATTTGTTTCCTCTATCACAGTTAGAGACTTGGAAAGTGGCACATGAAGAATATTTGAAGAAACAGTGCTCATTCAGCCTAGTAAAGAGAAGGCTCAGTGGAGAGCCCTTGATCGCCGAGGTTCGCTGCTTCGGAGCTGTCCCGGCCAGAACCGCAGCGACTGATCGCGAGGTACAGGTGGGTTTCGGTCTGTTCCTTCATCCAGGGAACCCCGAGACGACACAGCATCCCGCCAACTCTCGCGAGAGCAGCCCACGTGAATTGGGCGTTGCCAGGGCAACGGCGGGAGATTTAAACGGGCACAAAGCCGAAAGAAGCCCTTGATCGCCGAGGTTCGCTGCTTCGAGCTGTCTCGGCCAGAACCGCAGCGACTGATCGCGAGGTACGGGGGGGGTTCGGTCGGTTCCTTCATCCAGGGAACCGCGAGACCACAGAGCAGTCCGGCAGCTCTCGCGAGAGCGGCTGAAGTGAAGTGGGCTTTGCCAGGGCAAGGGCTCTGCATCCACGCCCTCTTCCTAGAAAAAGCCTCGGGGACGGAGAGGAGGAGTCAGGGTGTGTGAATGTTGTGGGCTGTTTAGACAAGGAGAAACGGTAAGCCAGCTATTCGCGTGACTACACAGGGAGGAGGGTTGTTATCTCGCTGTGAAGAGAGTGATTTTCAGGGCAAACTCCGAGCGGATCAGCGAGCGGGCAGGGCACCTTGCCATATAGGAGGGGGCTTAACACTTAGCACTTAACTATTAATAAGTCACTTAACAGGTCGTTGCTCTCTGGACACACCGAGGGGCTAGCTGCTGCTAAAAGGGACGTAGAGACTCAGACTGAAAGCATGAATGTTCGTAGTGGAGTTCAGGTCTCAGGCTGCAGAGAATGCCTGGCCCTGTCACTGCTACAGGAGGGCAGCCGGGATACCACCTGTGTGTGGTGTGAGCAGGTGGATGATCTGCTCAGCCTGGTGGTAGAGCTAAAGGAGGAAGTAGAAAGGCTGAGGAGCAGCCGGGATTGTGCGAAAGGGATTGATTGGTGGAGTTGCGCTCTGCCATCCCTACAGGAAGGGTGCGGGGGAGGTTGCTCCTCAAGCAACAGGGGATCATCTGCAGTCTCACAGTCAGGTGGAAAGGGACAACCTCAAAGACAGCGAGGGATGGAAACAAGTCCCTGTTTGGGGCAGCAAGCGGGCTGCCCCTCAGCCTGTCCCACCTTTGCAGGTACCATTACATAACAGGTATGAGGCTGTGGAGCTGGAGGGACTGGGGGATATGGATGTTGGTGGAAGTCCATCTGTGCAGGAGAGGTTGCCCAAGGCTAGTCAGGCTGCTCCCTGTTTTGCTACAGCATCAGTCAGGAAAAAAAGAAGGGCTGTCATCACAGGGGACTCACTTCTGAGGGGAACAGAGGGCCCAATATGCCACTTGGACCTGTACCACAGGGAGGTGTGTTGCCTGCCTGGAGCCTGGGTGAGAGGTGTTGCTAGGAACATTGCTCACCTGGTTAAGCCCTCTGATTATTATCCATTACTGGTTTTCCACAATGGAAATGAAGAGGTATTCAAAAGAAGTTCTCAGGTGATAAAAAGGGATTTCAGGGCTTTGGGAAGACTTCAGAAGGGATCAGGAGCGCAAGTTGTGTTCTCTGTCCTCTCAGTTGGTGGCTGGGATCTGCTCAAAAGGAGGAGGGTGGACATGCTGAACGAATGACTTAGTGTATGGTGTCGCGCTCAGGGCTTTGGGTACTACGGTTTGGGACGCAGTCTTGAGAAAGGGGAAATGCTGACGGTGGACGGGAGCCGACTGACTAGAAGGGCCACAAATATTCTTGGGAACAAGCTGGCTGGGCTGGTTAGCAGGGCTTTAAACTAGATATGATGGGGGAAGGGGATGTACTGGGTGACAGAGTGGCGCGTAGGAATGCTGTCACCTTGGGAGGTGGTAAGGGAAAACCCCAGACTTGTCCTGGAGGTACTAGGGAGGGCTCCTCCAAGAAGGCAGCGAGGCCAATAGCTAAGCTGAAGTGCCTCTATACCAATGCACACTGTATGGGAAATAAACAGGGGGAGCTAGAAACCATGGCGCAATTGGGGAAGTATGACCTAATTGCTATCACAGAAACGTGGTAGGATGGATCCCATGATTGGAATACCTTGATTGAGGACTACAAGCTTTTCAGAAGGGATAGGCAGGGTAGGAGGGGTGGGAGAGTTGCCCTCTGTGTTAGGAAATGGATAGATTGCGAAGAGCTGTGTCTGAGGAACAGCCACGATCAGGTTGAGAGCTTATGGGTAAAAATCAAGGATTGCTCCAGTAAAGGGCATCTAGTGTTTGGGGTCTGCTACAGGCCACCTGATCAGGGAGAGCCTGTTGACAAGGCCTCCTTGCTTCAGCTGCAGGAGGTGTTGCGCTTGCAGGCTCTTGTCCTGATGGGGGATTTCAACCACCCAAATATCTGCTGGAATAGTGGCATGGTGGGTGGCAGACAATCCAGGAGATTCCTGGAGTCTATCGAGGACAACTTCCTAGTCCAGGTAACAGATTGACCAACACGAGGTGAAGCCTTACTGGACTTGGTGCTCGCTAATGCAGAGGAGAGTATTAGAGAAGTTAAGATTGGAGGCAGCCTGGGCTGTAGTGACCATGCCTTGGTGGAGTTTGTGATCTTGAAGAACGCGGGCTTGGCAAAAAGCAGAGCTAGGACCCTGTGCTTCAGGAGAGCAAACAGGAGAGCTGCTCAAGGAACTGCTGAGTGGGATCCCCTGGGAAACTGTCCTTAAGGGCATGGGTACAGAACAGAGCTGGCAGCTCTTTAAGGACACCCTTCTGAGAGCACAATGGCTCTCCATCCCCCAGCAGAAGAAGTTGAGCAGGGAAGGCAGGCGACTGTCGTGGCTGTGCAAGGACCTGCAGCTTAAACTGAGAGAAAAGAGGGAAACGTACAGAAAGTGGAAGCAGGGTTGTGTAGCCTGGGAGGATTGGGAAAGCCAAGGCGCAGATGGAGCTGAACTTGGCGAGGGATGTGAAAGATAACAAGAAGGGGTTCTACAGCTACATAGGCAGGAGGAGACAGGCCAAGGAGAGTGTTTCCCCTCGGATGAAAAGTAATGGGAGCTGGCTTCCTCAGACCTAGAAAAAGCTGAGGTACTCAATGAGTGCTTTGCTTCAGTCTTCACGGGTGGTCAGGCTTCCCATGTCTGCCAGGACTTTGAGCCTCTGGGTGAGGGTGTGGGGAGTGGTTTCTGTCCCACTGTAATGGTGGAACAAGACCGAGTCCTCCTCGTGAAACTGAATGTGTATAAGTCCATGGGCCAGATGATATCCATCCTAGAGTTCTGAAAGAGATGGCTGATGTGGTTGCCGAGCTGCTCTCCATCATATTTGAAAAATCACGGCTGTCTGGTGAAGTCCCCAGTGACTGGAAAAAGGGAAAACATTACTCCTATTTTAAAGAAAGGGAGAAAGGAAGGCCCGGGGAACTACAGGCCGGTGAGCCTCACCTCTGTGCCTGGGAAGATCACGGAGCAGATCCTCCTAGAAGCTATGTTAAGGCACACACAAGATAAAGAGGTGATTCGAGACAGTCAGCATGACTTCACCAAGGGCAGATCTTGCCTGACCAATCTGGTGGCCTTCTGTGATGGAGTGACAGCTTTGGTGGATGGGTGAAGGGCAATGGATGTCATCTACCTGGACTTCTGCAAAGCCTTTTACATGGTCCCTCACAACATCCTTCTGGATGAGGTGTGGATTTGAAGGATGGACTGTTCAATGGATTAGAATTGGTTGGCTGGATGCAGCCAAAGGGTTGTGATTAATGATTCTGTGTCAGGGTGGAGGCCAGTCACAAGCGGTGTCCCTCAGGGGTCAGTCTTGGGACTGGTGCTCTTCAACATCTTCATCAATGACACAGATGATGGCATCAAGTGCACCCTTAGCAAGTTTGTGGATAACACCAAGCTGAGAGGTGCAGTTGATACATTGGAAGGAAGGGAAGCCATCCAGAGGGACCTGGACAGGCTGGAGAAGTGGGCCCATGAAAACCTAATGAGGTTCAATAAGGCCAAGTGCAAGGTGCTGCACTTGGGTCGGGGCAATCCCAGGTATTTATACAAACTGGGGGAAGATCTCTTTGAGAGCAGCCCTGAGGAGAAGGACTTGGGGGTCCTGGTGGACGAGAAGCTGGACATGAGCCAGCAGTGTGCACTTGCAGCCCAGAAGGCCAACTGTGTTCTGGGCTGCATTAAAAAAGGGGTGGCCAGCAGGGAGAGGGAGGTGATTGTCCCCCTCTACTCAGCTCTTGTGAGGCCCCATCTGGAGTGCTGTGTTCAGGCCTGGAGCCCCCAGTACAGGAAGGATGTGGAGCTCTTGGAAAGGGTCCAGAGGAAGGCCACTAAGATGATGAGAGGGCTGGAGCACCTCTCCTGTGAGGAAAGGTTGAGGGAACTGGGCTTATTTAGCTTGGAGATGAGAAGGCTCCAGGGAGACCTCATTGCAGCCTTCCAGTATTTGAAGGGAGCATATAAACAGGAATGGGAACGGCTGTTTACGAGGGTGGATAGTGATAGGACAAGGGGGAATGGTTTTAAACTGAGACAGGGAAGGTTTAGGTTAGATATTAGGAGGAAGTTTTTCAAACAGAGGGTGGTGACACACTGGAACAGGTTGCCCAAGGAGGTTGTGAATGCCCCATCCCTGGAGGCATTGAAGGCCAGGCTGGGTGTGGCTCTGGGCAGCCTGGTCTAGTGGTTGTCAACCCTGCACATAGCAGGGGGGTTGAAACTGGATGATCATTGTGGTCCTTTTCAACCCAGGTGATTCTATGAGATTTAATCTATATTGCAATATCTAAAAAACAGCCACAGAGAAGATAATCTCTTCACCACATGGTAACAGAGAGAGAGAATGCACACAAGTTGCTCCAGAATAAATTGTATCTGCATGTAAGAAAAAAGAAGTCAGCAAGAGAACAACTAAACATCAGGAAAAAATTGCCCAGACAAGTGGTGGAGTCTTACTCATTGAAAATTTACAAGATTCAGATTGACAGGATATCTGATAATGCATTTTAAGAATCTCTTTCAAGAGGGGGCTTAAATCAGCTGATCTTGGGAGATTTCTTTCAACCTAGACTACTCTAACAGAGCTTCTCCTTGTCAACTGGGTCAGAAAATCATCAGTACCCTCCAGAAGCTCCCTTAGTTGCTTGTTCTCTGCTTTTTTGCCCTTCCAGCAGATTTCATGGTGGTTTAAGTCTGTAGCTTATGTCCACTGCGGTATCCCTTTAATCCTAACTCATAAGATCTTATCTGGCTAATCATCAGTCCTTAGCTGAAGTTTCACGAGTTGTTGCTGCAGCTCTCTCCTCCTTGCTGGCCCATCCTTTCTGTCCTAAAGGGCCTGTATCACAGCTATTGCAGTGCACCAGCAATGTAAGCTATCAGAATATATTTCCATGGTCCCAATGTCATCATTGTTCTGTTCAAGGCACACAGGCCTTGAGTTTCTTGCGCATAAAGCCAAGAATTGTTTTAAAGTTTGTTATAATTAGCACTGTTAAAATAACCCAGTATACTGTTGCCCAAAATAATAATCAAATGCACAAAATAAGTCTTTCAATGACCAAAAAAAAAAAAAAAAGAGGAAAGCAACAAACAATCCTGTATGCTTTATTGATATTGAAGTACAGTCCCATTAAAAATGGCTAAATGTCACTTAAAAAAAAACACACTGAAATTCAATATACAAAAGCCCTTGAATAACAATGTGATCAGTTACCTATAAATACAAAACCTGGTCACAAAAAATAAAAAGACATGTTTGTACATATCACTTCATACTTAATGTTCCAGCTCACTCAAGCTCATAAGAATGATTTTGCTTTCTGTACTGTAACTACTTTCTATGTGAGGATTGTACACAAAGGTTGTTCTTGGGTTTATATATTACTGTAGGAGAAAACTTATGTGACCGACAAGATACAGATCTCTTACTGTTCTTCATGGTAAGAGCTATACTTTCTTCCTTTGGAGGAGGAATGTGTACTGGTTTCCAAGGAATGGGGTTGCAATACGCTGGAGCTGGATATGAATTTCCATCAGGACGCCCTAAAACATTTAGAGAATATCTGTAACTGAAAAGGAATATGTACTCTACAGGCTTTATAATGCATGCAGTTCTAATAATCACCTAGACTAAGACAGAACAATGTCTTTGGAGGAACACAGTAAACAATTCAAATGATTCTAAGTGATAAAATCTTCTACCTCTCTATTGCCAATGACTAGTGTATTCCTTATCTGTATTAAAAATAAAGCAGGTTGAATCTATGCAACATTCAAAATGCTCAGTCTCTTGTATACTTAAAAGATGCGTATGTATGTGAATTGGCTACATCACATTACTTCAAAGCATTTATAAATATTACTTCCTGTCACCACATATATAAAATACAGATATTTTTTCCATCTTAACTACAACTCTTCGTTTTACCGAGGAGAAAAATATATTAGTTTTCCACAACTTAATTAATTGTCTGCAATTATTAACCTAGGGGCCTTAGACCAGTATAAGAAAGCCTAAAACACAGCAGAAGGAACATGTTGTTCTGTCAGTCACTTGTCTGTAGTGAAATTCCAGTGCATGCATCATGAGGTTGGGCAAAACAAAGTCTATAACACATTCTACTGCATGAACACTACTGAGTATAGAAATACTTAAGTGTTTTGTTTTTTTTTTTAAGTGATTGCAGCTGTCAGGAAGTAATGAGCTACCAATGCAAAACATGAAAGCAAAGTGTATCACCATCTATTAACAGATGTAAGCAAAAGAGAACTGGTTGCTCATCTGATACGTAGATTTTCTTAAGCATTCAAAATCTAGGATTTAGGTCCTAGAATATTTTCTGTCACAAATACAAATAATAATGATTTGATTCTATGAAAAAATAAAGATGAAAGTATAGATTTTTT
Source organism: Pavo muticus (assembly GCA_016647715.1). Lineage (NCBI taxonomy): Eukaryota > Metazoa > Chordata > Aves > Galliformes > Phasianidae > Pavo > Pavo muticus. Next base: position 549,290 of record JACDJE010000248.1, read on the forward strand.
TTTTAAAGGACATCTGAAATGTAATACGAAATACTACTTCTTATTGCTCTTCAGCTTTCGTATCATGTGGAATTACAAAGAAAATACAGTAACAAAGTAAGACTCTCAAAACTCCACACCATCATCAGCATTCTCTTTTACACTTCCCCTCAAAGTGAAAAGAGTATGACAACAGATGTGAGGTGTGAAGCAACTGCAAAGCTAAATGGAAAGTGGCACTCACAATAGGAGTTAATTCCCACGTAACCCTTTTCAAATAGAACTTCTGCCAGACTTTTATTTAATCTTTGCATCTCAAAAACTGCCCCTTTTCTAACATGGATTCTGGTGCAATAAAAGGGCACACGTTTTCTGTAACACAAACACTAACTTTACAACAATGTCAACACAGCTGATATGCTTCACGGGAACCAGTAATTGGACTGATAAGGAACATAATGAGATCAAAATCAATTATAATTTGGTATGCCACATTATTCTCAAGTAACGTTCTTTTCCTCCTAAATGACATAAATCATAGAATCAAAGAATCTATAAAAAACATAGAGATGTCTGACCATAAAAGCTTTTCCAACTAAGACCATATGGGATTTTCATTCTCATGTGTCAAAATGAGATACTGGATGAAAATCTTAAACAGGCTTCATTTTACATTAAAAGATTAGAGGGAAGGAACCACATCCTAAGTCATTGCATATGTGTAGTAAGAGTGCAAACCTGTAGACGTCCCATGTGGAAAGCCATAACCATTTAATACAGGGCGTGGTTTATTTCTAGCATTACGTAACCATTCATTAAAGATCTTCTCTGCTCTCTCTTTCTTCTCTTGCAGCTCAGCTTGCCTTTCTTTTTCTTTTTCCTGAAAATAAAATAATCTTAGACGCCTACAGACAAAGCACTGTAATACACAAAAAAAAAGCAAATAAAAGTTTTGTAGATTCCCAGATTGCTGATGATATTCCAAACACGTTTTCAAATAAGAATACATTTTCCTGACAATAGAAAAGTCACATTTTTTTTCCTCTGAGTCTGAAAAAAATAAAAATGACACCCTTCTCCCCATTAATCTGGTGTTTCTCTGAGAAAAAGTTCAGAGAACTCTTTTGGAAGACTACATGTGGAAAACATACTGAATGTTAAGGGCATGTGAACAGAGCCTACTGGGCTGTGGTTAGCTTAAAGAGACTACTGCTTCTGAGACAGACATGCACTTATTTGCCCATATTCATACAGTCCTAAATCAGCCTAGGCTGCGTTGCCCAGAAGGATGCAGCAAGTTGCAGGGACAGTTAGTATTGAGAGTAAAAACAGTATGTTCTTACAGGCATTGCAATTGGATTTAAATCAAGTTTAATTGATATTGTGAACATGACTTATACAAACTTACATTAACAATGAGAGGACTAAAGGGAACATATGTTGGTTTAAATCTGTCTTAAGACTCCCATTTACTTTGGTTTCAAGTTCCTTGTGTTGTGCATTTTAGAGGTCCAGCAGAGACACAGAACAGGAACACAACCACTATAGAATACTTATGTGTGTTCCAGTTACATGAGAAATTTGGAAAGTCTACAAAATTAAGGTTCTTGTGGCCTCATAAATTGTTCTGAAACAACTTAAGGCATTTTTAAGATAATCCAAAGGAATTAGTATATACACTTAAGAAACACGTATGAATCTTTTTTGCACATTAAGAACGACAGCTATAATTACAGCAGGAACATAGACAAATTCTTCTAACCACAATCCCCCTAACACTTAACAGCAGCGTAATACAAATTACAAATTCAACTGAAAAATAAAACTGTACCATTAATTAAATTTAATTTCAATCAATCAAGCATAATAGTTGTAGTTGCCCATTCGTTTTCACGCACAAACGTTGTCAATATGTAATATCTATATATAATTTGCCCTAGGACCATAATGTCTGTGTTTTAGGAAGCTTACAACATGTAAGAGGTCTTCTAGAGCACACTATAAAAATAAATAGCTGGTTAATTATTCAATCTGAATTAACATTAAAATTAGGACTCCTAGCATCAGACTGGTAAAGAGAAATAGAAAGAAAAATACTTCTAATTTGAAATACGTTTAACAACCAAGATAGCAGTGGTACTGAGAGAAAAATGACTAGAAGGATGCCTATTTTCTGCTGGGGCTGAGCAATTAAGGTACAGTTTGTGGTTCATATTTCTGTTTCTCTTATCACAACTGCAGAGGGTTTGCTAGGCTTTGCAATAAAACTGGTAACAAATATGTGTTTAATGTGCATCTTCCTTTGCTGGCCATACCTCAATATCTTCAGTGCATCAACAGTATAACTTCTGAAAGTATTTTTAACATACATCACTCCATCTGATAAATTCCAATTAATTTAATCAAGCAATATACTTAATATGTTAGGCAAAGCCATTCAAACACATAATTAACTGATCAGTACCTTCTCTTTCTTCTTTTTTTCTGACTCTTCAGCTCTCTTCTTCTTTAACCATTCATTATACTTCACTTCGGCCTTTTCTTGTAGCTGTATTTTTTCTAGTTCCCTTGTGGCTTTCTCTGCCATTTCTTTGCTTAATTTTTGTTCTCTTTCCCTCCTTTCCTAGATGAAATAGATCAAAGAAGCAGAACGTAAAAAATGCAGTATATTTCAATGGGTAATTATTTTGAGGAATACTTTTATTACATAATTACAAATAAAATTATCATAACCCCCCAAAAAATCACACTGCAATCTCTGAAAACAAAACCTACTCATCACTAGCAGCAGACAAAAAAAGTTTTAAAAACACACACTTGTTGTAAAACTTGATAGAAATTTACTTTCAGACTCTCTATACTATTATGCTTACTCTGATGATTATTTAGACATCTTTTTAAAAAGACTTCCTACACTTCTCAGGATTTCTGGAAATCTATGTTGCAGTTCTTGACGAGCATGTTTTAGATTAAGAAGTCTACTTTCCAGTTAAACTAGAGCAAACTACAGTTCTAAATGGAAGTCAGTCTGTGCCCTTCTGAGTCACTGATATGCACATCAGCTCTGTAACATACGATACACAGAGGTCTAATTGCTTCTGTGTCTTACCCAGGTATGTGAATATAATGGCACACAGCATTTTGAGAGCCATTCTCTAAGCTAACAAGCACACACTGAAGGGCTTTTATTGATCTGGAGAAGGAAGCACACTCACGTGAAGACTAACAGTACCCCTCACCACCCTATCCTCTGACCTTTTTGAAATGCCTGGGATTCTACTGGTTCAGTAATACTGCATCTTAGACTACTTAGCTCTGGAGAACCTGCATACACACACAAAAATCTTTACTAGACAAGCTATACACATGACTTGGAGGAGAAACAGAAGACTTGAGATCAAAAATTTTCCATTTAATAGAAAAGAACTGCTGAATAAAAATGTTTTTCTTTAAGAAATCTTTTTCTCTTATGCTCCCTGCTACTAATTAGAAGAATCTAAACTATTCTAGATACTGCAACAAATTTTTACTATACCACTTGAACAGAGGAGATTCGCAGTTTAGCAGGAAATTACACCATCCCAGAATTACTGCACTTGACAATACGGATATCAAATGCCCAGAACTACAACTGTACAGTAAAATAAACTGGAGATCTTCTTCAGTGAAAAGAGAAAAAACATATTTACAATATGAACAGGAATATTCTTTTCTTCCCATGTTACTTCTTATAAACATAGCAAAAGAGAAAACCAGCTCTTCCCTCCTCCCTCTACTTTTCTTTCAGATTTACTGCACTTCTGGAAAATCCAATGACGCATAAAGAAGCGGCAAACATAATAGTGGAGCTGGGGAAGAGCACAATTACCATGATTTGATCTAAACAGACTATTTGCTTGTCCTTCATGATAAAACCCATCAGCAATCCAATAAAGCGGCATCATGCAGAAGAAAAACATAAGCTTATATTGACCCTGCAAAACACTTACTTAACTCGTTTCTGCCACTTATTGCACGAGGTGTAAGAATGGGGCCAATAACCTGAAAGTAATGGATTGTCTGTGAAAAATGTTTGCTGTTTCCATTATAAGAGAGTACTGGCTAACAACAATTTCAAGTTCGAATCCTTATCCACACTACATGAAATTGCCTTGATAAAGAAGTCATTTTAAGCTTAATCTTAGCTTACTCTTGGCATTCCTTTTGTTGTAGTATGTCACAATGATAAATTGCCATCTTCTTATCTGAAGGAGATAGCTTACAAAATTACTTGCATTACTGGGCTCCTATCTATGTTTGGCAATACTAGAAGTGATAATACGATTTTAACATCTGCAGCTATGTTATGGATTTTTTTATATGCTTTATTAATTGTGTTTGCCATAATCTCTAAGGTACAATTTTCCATGTCAGTGAATGTCGATAGGTGCAATTTTTTCTGCATGGAGGAATTTGAATGACGACACACCTTTGCTCCAAATGCCTTTCCATGTCAGAAGCCATTCTGTCAGACTGTCGCTCTGCTGCCATCCATCACACAGCAACAACATGTAACAATATTGGTGGGAAAGTTCAACCTCTACTGACATACCATCAACATTCAACTCTGACACAGTGGGAGACTCTCATGTAAGAAGCAGGAAAATAAATACAGGAGAAGCTAAAACAATGGGACCCTTTCATATCTAAGGGTATTGTTCAGTGGTGGACAATACTTTAGTAGAAAATAGGCTAAAAACGTTTCTAGAGGCTGGAATTAAAAGGAGGGTAGGGCAGCTTCTTAGATAATGAATTCTTAATCACAGTACTTCAAATGAGTTTAACCAGAATCATACAATTCTTTGAGTTGGAGGAAACCTTTAAAGGTCATCCAGTCCAACTCCCCTGCAATGAAGAGGGGAGCCTATAGCTCCATCAGGCACTCAGAGCTGCCTCCAGACTGACCCTGAATGTCCACAATGATGAGGCATCCTTCGCCTCTCCAAGGAACCGATTCCAGTGCCTCCTTACCCTTATTGTAAAACGCTTTTTTCTTATCTCAAATCTACTTCTCCCCTCTTTTAGTTTGAAACCATTTTCCCTTGTCCTATCACAACACACCTTGCTGAAGAGTCCAGCCCCTCCTTTCTCACAGCCCCACTTTAGATAGTGAAAAGCCTCTCTCATGACTGTCCAGAACCTTCTCTTCTCCAGGCTGAACAGCCCCAGCTCTCTCAGCTTGTCCTCAAACAGGACCCCTGGTTCGTTTTTGAGGCCCTCCTCTGGATACACTCCAACAGGTCCATGCCTCTCCTGTACTGAGGACTGCACATCTGGACACAGTACTCCAGGTGAAGTCTCACCAGGTGTTGTGGTTTTGTGATTTTTGTCGTCAGTATTCTGCATCATAACATCATGTAAAGCAGTGGGAGTTAAAGAGTTAATGTTCTGGTTCTGTGGACTGCCTATTTTGGGATTTTGGTTCTCCGAGGGGAGGGGAGGGGAGGAGCGGCATTCCCCAGAGGCCTTTGTGCCCAGAGGAAGAAAGGTGGCATTCCTAGCAGGACATCAGCCACTCTCCTTCTCGCAGACTCTCAGTTTCACGGTGGTGAAGCACATGGTTCCCTCTGCAGTCTACAGCACAAGGCCTTGGCTTTGGACACTCTCTTTTTGTTTGATTTTATTGGATTTAGTAAAATAACATTCCTCCTCAGATCATTGCTGTTGCTCTGGTTTTTTTTTTAGACCTATCTACTATCTCCCTACCCTTCCCGCCC
>JACDJE010000248.1:555048-633908 GCA_016647715.1 Pavo muticus
GCCCGGGACTGCCCTGCCTCATCAGTCACAGGGCCAGGCTGGACATAAACGGTCAACACTTTTTTTTTTTTTTTTTTTCCTCTTTTTTATTCTTCTTGGAGCCTGTGCCCTGTAACAGACAGATACAGAGATAACTCCATGACACCAGGGCAGAGTGGATGGGCGGGATTGGCTCCCTCGCCCTGCTTTTGATGCAGCCTAGGATACGATTGGTTTTCTGGGCTTTGAGGGCATACTGCTGGTTCGTGTCCAGCTTCCCATCCACCAGTACCCCCAGGTCCATTTTGGTAGGGCTCTGCTCTATCCTTTCATGCCTCAGCTAGTATTGATAGTGGGGGCTGCCATGACCCAGGTGCAAGACGTAATACTTGGCTTTGCTGAACCTCATGAGGTACACCCGGGCCCACCGCTCAGCCTGTCTAGGTCTCTCTGGATGGCATCTCATTCCTCAAGAGTGCAGACCACAACACATAGCTTGGTGTCATCCACAAATTTGCTGAGGGTGCACTTGATACCACTGTCGATGTCCACTGACAAAGATGTTAAAGAGCATCAGTCCCAGTTCTGACCCCTAAGGGACACAATTTGTCAGTGATCTCCATCCAGATGTTGAGCTATGGACCACTACTCTCTGGGTATGATCTTGCAATCAGTTCCTCATTCATTGAACAGTCCATCCACAAAATCCATATATTTTCAATTTGGAGAGAAGGATTTTGTGGGGGACTGCATTAGCTACTATCTGTGCTGCCCCAAAGTTAAATAAGGCCCTATGTAAACAACAAAATGCCATGCATACTACCATGAAAGTCAAAGCTATTGCTAAAGTTTTAATTCCAATGAGGAACTGCAAGGACTGGGAGAGTCCCTACAGAATTGCAGACTCTGCAGCTGCCCAGAAATTATTCTGCAAATAAATCAGAAACGCTTCCTTTCTCTCTCTAGCACAAAACAACTCCTTCAGAAAGGTGATTTACATCACATTCCCAGCTGCTTTAAATAATCTGGTTTGTGTCAAGCTCCTGTCACTCCAGCCTTCCCAGCTTCCCCCCATTCACATTACTTTTTCTTATACAAACAAGTCCATCAAAAAGGCTAGGAATGTGCATGTTAATGCACGTGATGTTGTTCAATCCTTCCTTCACACTCCTTCCACATATGTAAGGGGAAGGGAAATTATATAATTTGTTTATGTGTGGCGTTGTCAGATTGGGTTTTAAAAATTCTCTTTGATCTTGTGTTCCAAACAGACATACCTATTCACTAAACCACTAGTAAGTTTACATATACTTTAAAATATGATTACACATGTTGCATAAATTAAGGTATTGATTGTAAAACATCCCATTACTTACTGCAGGAAGAGCCTGTTCTCCTGCCACTCCACCCAAACACATTATTAAGCAGAAAGGATACAAATCTGGCCTGAAGGTTCACTGCTATGGGCTGCGATCCTATCAGGTCTCGGAACCTAATAAAGACTGGGCTGGGTCAGTACTTGGAAATCCCCCACCCAGAACAAACCCAGCTATGGCACAAAGCAGTACTGGTGACTCAGTGGGCAGCGTGTGCCTTACTGAGTCAGTATCAAACTAGTGTCTCATCAACAGAACTATTAACCTTACAAGAAAAATCAGACCTATGTATATGTTGAGACTTGTCAAAGAAATTTTAAATTTGATGAGGCATTACACTGAGCATTTCTGCCTTCTGCCCAAAAGAATTTCTAAGGCAGAAAATGAGCCCAATCACCACTGAAACAGACAACATATCCAACTGGAAGAAAATTAATAAAACATACATTCCTGTATTTTCATATTAATTATTAAAGGAGAGGCTGTAAAAAGGATCAACTGCAGAGCTGCTTTATATTCTGCATTTTCTATACATGGTCTCATGGCAGGGGGGGCCATCTTTAAAGGTCCCTTCCAAGCCAAACCATGTCATGATTCTGTAAATAGAAAGATTTCCAGAAATTTATGCTGTTTTAATTTTTTAAGATACTTCTCACAGCAACTGTTTTCCTGTTTTCTACTCTACAGAATATGACAGTGTTTTTCTTTTCAGACATGCCCAATGGTTGTATTTCACAGTTCTGACATCTTACTTTCTGTATTCTAGCATCATTTAATACTGAATGATTGGCAAAATATAGGAAAAGACCACACTGTCAATATCAGAATATACATGCAAATTTCCTCGTATATCTATATATCTTCACAGCCATCTGGGATGTCAGTCACATTTAACAACTCAGAAATACAGGTCATTCAGCCAACTGTTATTATCTTTTCAATTTAGTCCTATTACACAGCTCAATCACCTGGCTCACATAAGTACTTCTATAACCTCTCCAGAACTGGCAAGCAAAAAAACACAAGAGGAGAGAAGGGAAGTCAGTGATTTAACACTACCAATGGGCAGGTTTACAACAGTGTACACAAAGTCAATGTGGACTCTATTACAATCTAGAAGTTGGACAGCTCTAAGACAGTTACAGCATCGTTCTCCTGAACTGTGCTTCTTTAAAGAATTATCATGTGGGTATTTGATATAAGTGACAAGCAGAAAGTCTTAGTATATTTGGCCATATAATACTGAATACATGAATAATCTCAAGGTCCTCAGAAGAATGCAGACTCCATGAAAGCTGCCATAAAACACAACTACTCTTATTTTAATCATCTGCCACTCTGAATTCAAGCTCTGCAAGACTACCGACAATTAATTTTAACACTGAATGTGAGAAATTGGTTCATTCTACTACAGAAATCTAAAGGTAAGCCTTACACAAATAAGATCCAGGTACAACCTAAAATTATATAGATTGGCCTTGCACAATCTCAAAGATAAATTCCATGTGAAGAGACATCAAACGCTGTATTTAAAAAAAAAAAACTATTTTGTAATGTATTCCACATTCCAGGTTTAGATGCTTAAAAATACTGTTCCCTCATAAATATAATTAAATATTCATTAACTGGAACTTGAAAGTCATTTTTAACTTGAAAGTCATGCTCAAACTGCCTAACAGTCTGTGTGCTGTATTAACAATAGTGAGAGGTAACATGCATTCAGCAAAGTCTTTAGAAAAAGGGCTGTGATGTAAGTCTCTCTTCTGTAAGGAATCATACAGCATATCAAGAAAGAGAAGTTGTCTCCAAGAATACTGCCATTCATTATTTCATGGTGTGATGGTTCTGGTTTTCATATTTCCTGTTGCTTCTTCCTTATAAGGACTGTCAGCCAAAAGCAAAATAAATGATAAAAAGATGTATTTTTCAGTGAAAAAGCATCAAGAGCGAATTCTCCCATCCTGTAATTTTTCACATGAGGATGGTGTTTTTCAGCAAGGAAGTCTTGCCGAAAAAAATCAAAGAGGAATAAGAAATGTGACCATCAAAATTCTAGGAGTGTTTTGCACATACTTAAGTTTTAAGAAAAAATGAAAAGCAATGTCTTATTCTCTAGTCGATGACACAACACATTTGAGATGTTAGTCAAATTAATATTGGTATCAGAATACTTTTTTTTCAGTGCAAAGTGTGTAATTTTACTCAGCTTTGCTGGACATCACATTAATATAACAATATATTATATGCAAGTTAAAGACAAGGATATTAACAATATGAGTTAGAGAATTACAGCTGTTTACAAAGCAAACATTCTGCTTTTGAGATTCCAGTTACTCTTACAAATGCGTATTACATAGACATACAGGTTTGGGCTGGGATTGAATAGATTTTCTTCATAGTACCTTATATGGTTCTATGTTTTGGTTTTGTGACCAAAACAATGTTGGTAACACACCAGTGTTTTCTATAAGGCTGAACAGTCTCAAGGCCTTCTGTTTCTCATGCTGTCCAACCAGCAAGTAGGGTGGGGGTTCTCACGAAGCAAGGAGGAGATGCAGCCAGGACAGTTGACCCCCACTGACCAAACTGATATTCCATATTATATGATGTCATGCTCAGCAATGAAAGCTAGGAGAAAGAAGGAGGAGAGGAAGGGAGACATTTGAAATTACAGCATTTGTTTTCCAAAGTAACCATGAGGCATGATGAAGCCCTGCTTTCCTGGAAATGGCTAGATGTCTGCCTGCAAGTGGAAAGTAGTAAATTAATTCCTTATTTTGCTTTGCTTGCACATGAAGCTTTTGCTTTACCTATTAAACTGTCTTTATCTCAACTCTTGAGCTTTCTTGCTATCACTCTTCCAGCTCTCTTCCCCATCTCGCTGTTGCATGGGAAGATACAGAGGAAAGCGAGAGAACAGCTGCATGGTGCTTAGCTGCCTACCAGGGCTAGCCAACAACTATATATAATGGAAGTTCCTATACATACACCTAAGTATATACACAAATTGGATTATCTTGGTATTTCTAAGTTTATATTCTACCAGTATTCTACCAGGATTCTAAAAATGAAGTAGTTCAGCAGTTAATAAAGGTGGATTTCACAGAATTGGAAAATACATTAGAGAGTAGACAGTGAAGAGAACTGCATCAGTGTCAATTTAAGCATTTAATCAAAACGACTGCTGTCATCAGTCCTTACCTTTAATCCAAATACTTTATTCTGCGTGAATTCATAAAAGGTTTCTATAAGAAGTTTATAATATAATACTCTAAAGAATTAAATGGCCACATTATTTTACAGACATTTCACAGTCCATGCATCCACAATGCATTTCTCAAAGCATCTGGTACTCTGATTTGATAGCAATTAATCACTATATCACTACTTAAGTGTAGCTAATTTAAGCGTTCAATCCCACCACTGCTGATAGGAACCAAAGAGACCTCACATCTGTGGATCAACAGTTACGTAAAGAAGAAACTTGCTACTGTCAACAACAAGCTTCCTATTCAACAAATAGGTCAAAACCAGTAGGGAGTTGGTCATAAGTAACTGGGGTTCTTCAGATACGGACTTGTAAACACAGCACTCTTGAAATCTTAAACCCAGATTATGCTTAGAAACTATAATAGTAGAGGCTGAGACCCTGTTTACATGAAGAACATTTAGTGTGAGATTGTATAGAAGCCCATAATCGAAACCATCCTCAGTTCTTTTCAGAAATACCCTGCAAGAGGATGTAGAGTAAAAGAAGAAAGGGAATCTGGAAAGACAAAGGTTTTATAAACCAGTGAGTTCTCTGTACTGTTCCTCATCCATGAGAGATAAGATTCTTTGAGTAAAGCCTTCTTGGAAGAAGGCTACATGTGTTTTAATTTAGAAACTTAAAGGCAGATGAGAGAATAAAACAAAAAAATCAAAACACCAAACTGGCTTCAAGCAGCAGCTTCCAGAACAGAAGAAGAGCTTTTTACTAGCATCTCCAGAAACTTCCAATGGGTCGAACACAGCAAGTAATGAGGCAGCAGAAGCAGTGTCTGCTCACACTGTAAGGGAAATTGCAACTGGACCATTATGGACAAACCCTGAATAGCGGTGGTCTTCAAAGGAAGCAGTACAAAAGAATGAACGAGTGATCAGCTCTGAACATATACAACTCACCTATGAAACATGCTGCTCATTTTACATCCAGCCACAGTCTTCTAATCACACTTTCATCCATTAAAATTTAGATAAGAGAATTTGCTTCCTTCTTGGAAGGAAGCAGAGATGGAATTCCCAAAAGACATGAAAATCTATCTATGGCACTAAGATTTATCAGCTTTCTGTAGAGCTGCACTGCTTCAATCCAAAAACAGACATATATATACGTGCAGTTTATCTCTTACAGCCGTACTCCACATAACATTAACATATTTACCCATTCTTGGTTGTCAAAATCTTGAACAAAAACAGTAATAAATAATCTGACCACAACAACAACAAAAGCATCAGAATGAATGGGCATGAAGAAAATAAGCTTTCACAATCACTAATTCTAATCTGAAGAAATGAGACAGTGGTTAGTTTTCAGTGTCTATGCAAAATTTAGACCTATGATGATGGGGGGGGATCAAGGATGTCAATTCCTTCCTTTTTAAGCTTCACAGTTCAGCCACAAGTTGTCGACAAAGAGCTTGTTACCGAACTGGAGTCTAACTACAGCAGTTAGCAACCAAGCAATCATTTTAGCATATCAGAAACATTAAGACACATTCTAATGATTCTGCTCAAAGCCCAGTTCTGTGTACCAGTCAAATCCATCTCAAAATAAAGCTTCTTTAATAATGAAAACATGACATTGGACAACTTTGCTTTTCCAGCATTTATAATCATACACACCTCATTTTTATCTGTGAAACTAACAGCAATGAAGAAAAAGATTTGAGTGTTGGCTTCAAATTTTCTTCTGGAATCTAAATCCATGACTGGAGATACCTTTGTGTTAAAGTATTTTGACCAATATTCTTGTGACTTGTAACACAGAGCTCTAATACATCTAAAACAGAACAAACCAGACAGACAATTTACTGTCTGCCCACAAATGACTCAACCTTCGGAGACAGAGAAAGTAAAATTATTTTAGTCCAGCAGAGGTCTAGTGTCTTAATAACTTGTAAATTCTGAAGGCATTAATAGAACCACAATAGCACCTGACAGCTGATTTTATGAAGTTTCTCCTTCCTTCTGAGCTGCAGAATTTCTTTATACTTCCATACATATTTCACAGCTTAGAACGTTCTCTGATAGTTCATATTTCAAAATACTGTTTCTAGTTCACTCTCAACCTTTGAAATCACAAAAACTTATTTACATCGAAGTTCATTAAATGGTGACGACGTCTTGATTTTCAAAAATAATTCATGCACAATGACTGGAAGCATGCAAAAACCTGATATCACATGGTTTTAAATAGACATATCCTCAAGTACTTCTTCCTAACTTGACCCTAATGGGCTGTATGTAACAGTTAGAGCATTACAACTGACACTGCCACGTAACCAAACGCTACTGGCTTGATATATTGAAAAAGAGCAGAATTCTTTCAGGCGCACACAAGTATTCTGGCATGGATATGCCTTACAGTCACATTATGAAGATTTTTCCAGCAGTGTCCTGGAGCTGCTTAAAGACTTTGTGCTCAAGATGAAGGAAGAAGTTTCACGTACGCTCAAACATCCCTCACTTCCTTCATCAGTACAGTACTCAGCAAAGGGGAAGGATTCAGGCTGGGGGAGCTCACAAAGGTAACATCCCTGAAAGGATCATCTCCTGTAAAGCATTTTCTGTATTCTCTACAAAGAGGTGAGAATCACCAAGAGGATATAAACAGGGTGCTTAGTATTTATTTTAGTGAAGAAAACTGAGTTTTGCCCTCAAGGAGGACCGTTTCATGCTAATAGGAAGAAATAGAGAGGCCTTTTGCACATGTACGTACGTTTCCTGAGAAAAATCATAGCAAGTATTCATGAACCCAACCTTAAACTTCACGTGAAATCTTTCACAAACACAGACTTAGCCACTGAACTGACATACTTATCATTCAGTATGTGTTATCCACAGGCAGTCTTGTGAAAACTTGTACTGCAGAGGAGTATGCAGCAGAAATGTTAAAATCCTAAAGAAAGCTAAGCCTTCAAGATCAGTTTTTTCTTGATTTGAGTGTGGTTTACAGAAAAGACAAGCCAATGAATCATCTGATTTAAATGAAAAACAGATTACTATTGGTAAGTGCTTGGGACATGGCCTAAGAATGACCATAAGCTTCCAAAACATAACACGTAGAAGTCCAGACACAAACACTTTTTTCCCCCTGCTATTCTCTGAGCTGATGCTACCATCAAAAAGACCTCCTCGTCCCATTGCCAACAGAAAGGAAGAAGTTAATCAGTAAACCCACAAAGATAAAGTTACAAGGAGGACGCAAATAGGTAGAGATGTACAGAAGCTGACTGAAATAGACACCCAAAGAGAATATTCAGTTTTGAACTGTGAACAATTTTAACATGCAACTCACAAGCCAATGGACAGTTGCAGGAAGCTGTTAATTTGTTTTAGAAGGGGGAAATGTCATTGTGCTGAATAATCAATCTTACTGACTTTTTGCTGTGTACTTCAATAAGGAAGGTCCCCTTCCACATCATCATAAATGCTTAAATCAGGATTGCTGTGGTTCAAGGTTATGCTGATCATCCAGTCAGCAATGAAGCTAAGGGAAATTAGGAAGCTAGGTTCAAACACAAGTTTTTCTAGGGGTCCTAGACTAAATTGGAAGATGAAATGAAGATAAACGTATTAGGCCTTGATACCTAGCCAAAGCAGTGCCATTGTGAAATTTTTCATCTGATTTTACTGAGAACCAGCAGTACGGAACAGTAAGAAAACTGGAAATACTACAGACCGTTAAGACAGGGAACAAATACGCCCATGAATTACTAGGGGCTAAACAAAACCCAATCTCCCCAGCTTTTCTATTTTTACCACTCAGCACAAACACTGTTTGTATGACAGAGAGCTGTACGGTGTCTTGTTGAGATCAGGATTCTGGCTGCTTCTGACATGGGATTTTGGCATCCTCTCCAGAGAACTGAAAAAGATTGCCTGATCCCATTCTGAAATGACTTTTTAAATGAAGAAATTCCCAGTTGCGAGCTGTGGGCTACCGATAATTTCCTGAATCTGGCCTCACACCTCAATTATCTCTCTCAACTCCACCATACTATTTTCCTGTCCGCAGTGGTACTTAACTAAATCCTTCTTCTGGCTCTACTTGGTGTACAAGACATTGCAGTTAAGTTGTAGACTATAATCAATATGCTCAGGCATTGAACCTAGGAAGTCAGAAAGACTAGGGTATGCCAAAGATCAGAACCCCAGCTGTAATTAGCAGAAGGCTGCTGCACAAGATGTAGGACGATTATCAGTTATCTGACTATTCAGAAAACAAATCTCTTTATACCTCATGGGAAAAAAAAGAAAATCAGTCTTGGAAAACTGGTTAACTGTGTGAGCATGTTTTTGTAGTTTTAGTTAAAACAGTATTTCTTTCAGCAAACTAAAAACATGGCTGCCCAACCAGTCTAAGTAAACTGTACAAAGGTTTACTTAAGCACAGCACGTGCCAGAATACTTGCAGGTGAAGTATAATTTACCTCTTCTCTTTTTTTTTGCATCCATTCTCTGAGCTTCTTTTCAGCCGTCCTTTTCCTTCTCTCAAATTCTTCCTTTTGCTTCATTTTCTCAAGCTGTATATTCATTTCCTAATTAAAAAAAGAAAAAAAGCACACATCTTTAATATGTCAGGACCACATATACCAGTATGCTCAATACTGGAAATAGTGCTGCACTTTAAAAGAAAATATTAAGCATTACATTTGGAACACTTCTCTTCATGAAGATTTTGGAAAAAATGAATGACAGTTAACACAGAAACATTATGAAATATAACCAATGGAAATGTATACAGCATGAACTGGAAACAGATCTTTTTGTTGGGCTCCAGAAGTACTTCAAAGCAAATCCCTCCTTGGCTCATTTAAACGTCCTCAGTCAATGGGATCTCAATTGGTATTACCACTTTTCTGCAATACTTAAAGTTTAGATGATTTACTACTCTGTATTCAGGAAGGCATCAAAGCTAAGTGATGTTATTACTCACCTGTGACATTTAATATCAAAACTGCAGGAACATTAGGGCTTAAGTCCAAGCCTACTGACACCAAAATTTTTAAGGATTTCATCGAATTTCAGAAAAGATCCATATTTTAAATATAATAGAAGAAATTCTTAAATAATTTTTATTTCATCTTTGTAAGACACGCAGTAAATACACAATTACGATTCTTTGAGGAAATGAATCAATAAAGAAAAATCATGATTAAGATAATTTAAGACATCTGGTATCTCTAAGAGTAACGTTAGAACAAAGTATTATTTGTCAGTAAGAATTCATACCTTCAAACTCCGGATGAAATTACTTCCGTTAAACTTATGTTATGGCCCCTAAAGTGCAGGCAGTTGCACAGAGAACCTCCTCTTCTAAGACAGTGGATTTGAATTTAATAAGACCAAGAAAAACTAGGAGCTTGCAGAAAGCTCATAGAGAACACTTGCAATCCAGACAAAATTTGAAAACACAGTTGTTGCTGAGGCAAAGTTTAAACAACTAACATCTCTTCTGTGTTCCGAGACATCTGTATTGCAGGGATCCTGGTTTAGATAAAAGGTGATGGTCCCGCAAGTAACTTAAAGACTGTACCCACTATTCACTCCAAACGTCTATCCACGTTTCCTACAGTCAAGACAGACTCAGCGTTGTCATCAGCAAAAGCTCTAGGACTTCAAACTTGTTTCTTAAGATACTGGTTTGGAATAATTTTCATATGTAAACATAGTAACACATTTTTATATCACAGTCACACACTATGTCCTTTTCTGGTATCTTACAAAACAGTTGACTATATTCGTTCCCCCAAACGAAAACATTTACCACTGATTTCTACCTGTCCACTAACTACTACTTCTAATATATATTTAAGAGAGCAACCTTACGTGATATATAAGAATAAATTGCTTCAGTTCCTCCTCAAGACCATATGAGAAGTCCATACACAAACCATATTTGCTGTACGACAGCAGAAATTACTTTGGCTCTTTTTTCATGCTTACAAATCAAAACAGAGGGACAGTTACCAAACTAGAATCTAAAAGGAAAGATGTGAAATATGTAGAGAATATGAATAGATCAGAAAATACTGCTCAAGTTTAGCAAACTATTCTGGTGTTACACTGACCTCTAAAACACTGTTTTAAGACCTTCCAGGGTAGGGAGTTACAGAAAGAGCGTGAGGCAACCCACATAAAAAAGCCAAAAAACAATCTATATGTTACATACACTTTACAGATTAAATGAATCACAGAAAAGTTAGGTCGTTGTTCAAGGTCAAATGGTAAATCAGTAACTTAAGTGAGAAATTATCTACCTTTGATGTGATTATTCTAACCACTACCCAATTCTTCCAATTTGACTTTAAACAATAGTATCATTCAATCAACTGCAACAACAAATATATTAATCAAGAAAAGATAGGGCGCTCTCACTTACTTCTGCCCCAGTCTCAGTGTTCAAGAACTGCTGGTTTCCAAGGGGGGCAAAAGATGGAAGGAGGGAAAGAAATCCTGGGATAGAGAAGCACAGTCTGGGAAATGGCACCAAACAGTTGTGCAATTACCCACTGAGCGGGTAACAACACTATGTCTCATGTATAACCAAGCAGCTTGCAGTGCTTACACCCAGCACACACCCTGTCATGTTTTACTACCTACACACAGGCATATGTAACCATGATGAAAATCAAGGTACCAATTACATCAATACATTATGCTCTTTTAAACTCAAACCATTACCTGTTGGAAGGATAAGCAAAATATTATAGAACACCATTGCAATTATGTGCAACATTTAGCAAAAGAGAAAAGCTCAAGACATGAATCACACTGGAACTGTCAAACCTAACACTGCAGAGGTCTAAAGAAACTGAAAATAATGGACAAAATGGCTAGTTTTCCTAAAAGCAATAGAAAACGAAGTCCTGGTATTTGGTGCTTGCTATTTGCTACTAGATTTTATGTCAAGCTAAGATACATTCACCTCTGCAGCTCTAGCTTGTAAGCGGGCACGTAGTTCCTTCTCTTTTCCAATGAACCATTCTTCCCATGGTGAAAGATTATCTGTCAAAGGAGACTGCTTGCTTGCTTCTGTTATTTCAGAGTCATCATCCTTCCTGAGTTAAAAATGAGAAACATAGAAGAATATTATCTGTCAGAACTTTGACTCAAAGTGTATCCAATGCTGTTGTCTCAAAAAATCACATTCCTCTCTATTGTAGCAAAAATTACGTTATTCTTCTACTTGCGTAGTAATCTCCAAGATGATAAGCAGCATTTATTTTGTGTTCCTCACCATCTCCCTTGCATTCTACTTACCAAGTTCTAGCTTGTGATTTTTCTTTCTGCTCCAGACTGTGGCACAGGTTCAAACATTACCTTTTATGAACTACCAAACCCAACATCAGAAATGTCGAAGCATTTCTGTCACTGAGAGGCTTAAAGTGGCAGGCAGCCTTTTGCAAAAGCAAAGCATAATCAAGATTATTTTCAGTGCTTCAAGTCCTATAGAATTGGAAGATATTGAATAGCTTCAGCACTTAAAATCCATTCATTGTATGTTAAAATTTTCCTCTTTAAAACACATTCACAGGAAATACACCTTAAAAGATATGGCTTGTGCACAACACTTAGTGATATTATACAAGGTGAGCCTTTTAGTAGAACACTTTGCATAACTCACTCATAACGTTAGTCACAAGTAATGCAGTGATCCTACCTCCAGGCCAGAAATATATTTTATAATATTCTGTACTCCCTCGTAAGTAAGAGAGTACAGTAGGCTTTAATTCAACAAACACTGAAAACATGCCAGAAGATTTCTTTAATCTCTTCTCTATCTTATACAGAATTTTTTCTTAAAAACAAAACAATGAGATTAGACTTCACGTTAATATTGTATATGAACATATGCACTCTGGAAACACCTACCACTTCATTACAGGGAGTAACTCCGCTTAACTTCAGCAATGAAAGAGGCACCCAAACAACCATGTTACACGAATGCTCCTGAAATTAATCTTCTAAGCATATATTTTTAAATACATATACATGCATAAAGTCTTGAATATACATGAGGAATTAGACATGCTGGCAGTGTGATGGAACTGACAGAACACACATAGACAACGCGCAGAGAAGAGCACTGCAGGCCTAGCACTCCTGGCACGGAGCTGTCCACCTGCTGTGATGCGTTATGATCCATACAAAACCTGAATTTCCTAGGACCCCCTGCTACAATGCCAGCATATTCATAGCCTTCATCAGAGTAATTAAAATCACAGACTTGATAAAGCACCACACTCTCAAATGTACATTTGTATTCAAATACAAGTATCTTAAATTGATTTAGTTTGGCATCAG
Organism: Pavo muticus; assembly: GCA_016647715.1. NCBI lineage: Eukaryota > Metazoa > Chordata > Aves > Galliformes > Phasianidae > Pavo > Pavo muticus. The sequence continues at coordinate 567,975 of JACDJE010000248.1, forward strand.
TACTGAAGTTTGATGAGCAGAATCCACCATACAGTCATTGAAGTCACACCATCTGATGTAATACTGATCTGTACTGAAATTATGAAAACACCTAACACCATTACACAAGGCTCATTTTCAGCTTTTCTCTTCTACAAATACTAGTTTTCCCATGCTAAATGCCTCTGGCTTTTATGTAGTTTCAAGAGAACAACAACACCACTCTTTGAGAAGCAGTGGGGAGGGGGAGTGGCTGTGTAAGAAATACTTTTTATTATTATACCTTCAATCTTGGCAGTTACACAGGGAAGCTACTAGATGAACATTTGTCGGACACTCATTAGAATCAGAGAACCACAGAATGGCTTGGGTTGAAAGGGACCCCAAGGATCATCAAGTTCCAAATCCCCTGCCACAGAAAGAGCTGCCAGCTGTGAGATCCAGTACTGGACCAGGCTGCCCAGGGCCACATCTAGCCTAGCAGTTAACATCTCCAAGGACAGAGCATCCACAGTCTCTCTGGGCAGCCTGTTCCAGCACCTCACCGCTCCCTCTGTAAAAAGCTTCCCCGACATCCAATCTAAACCTTCCCTCCTTGAGCTTAAAAGGAGTAAAAGACGAGGAGGGACTGCAAGCAGGCTGACAGGCTGTTCTAACCCGAGGCTTCTGAATACACTGAGTGTTTTCCCCAGATTTCTCTTGGTTGTTTAGCTCTTCTTTCAAGAAACGCCTGCAGGCAAAGCTCAGCGTGGCCCACATTCCCTCACCCCGCCCTGAAGCCGCACTATGGGACCGCGAGTAGCGCCCCAGCGAGATGAGCTCTCTCGTTCCCCCACCCCACCGACCTGCTCAATCCCCACTGGGAGGCCGTATTCGAGAGCGAACTGGGCCCCTCCTCCTCGCCCCCGCAGAAGCCGCGCCGGGAAGAGGGGAAGGAGCAGCTGGAAGGGCTGAGCGGCTCTTCGCCCTCCGAGCTGCCGAGGGACGGCGGCTGCGCAGCCCTCCTCATGGCGGCGGAAGGCACCTGCGTGAGAGAACGGCTGTTACCCGCTCCCGCGCAGCACCACAGCCCACAGCAGAGCTCCCGGCAGGCACCGCGGCGCCGCCGCCATGGAGACCGGCAAGCGGCACCGCCCCGCGCATGCGCGCTCTGGAGACAGCGCTCCAGATGGGGCCTCGCAAGGGTAAAGTTGAGGGGGACAATCTGCTCCCTTGGAACGACCCTCAAGCAGGCTGAAACGTACAAAAAAAACAACCAAAAAACACGTCAGACTGTCTCTGATATAAGCACTCCTATAACACTGAGTACATCGCTATGCAGCAAATCCACATTCTTGGTTTTGAAGGAACTCTAGGCATTTGTAAGTAGATTACTGAGCTGATCACCATCAAATAGATTAAAGTCTCATTAGCTACAGTCTCTAATAGACAACAAATCACACCAATCAGAGTAACAAAATGATGGTTCAAGCACTGGAGACAACAGTATCACTAAAAACCAAGCATCAGGCTGAGTAAAGTTACAAGCATTTTGTTGGTTCGTTTTTCAAATCATAGGACACCAAGTACAGTATGCAACCTGTCAAGCTTTGCAAAATATAAACTGTCTAAAAGTATTGCACCTGTGTCTGTGTATGTGCTGTATACAGCTGTATGGGAACTGTTGAATCACGGCCTGAACCTCTGATTAACTACCTGAGGCAAGCGCTGAGTCAGCCATGGGAGCACAGGTGAAGGCAATTCACCTGTGTGCCCAGAAGGGGTGGAGCTAGGCTCCACCTCTCCTAGACCCCCATTTAAGGGCTGACTTCCACTGAGGAAGGATCTCTTCCTGGAGATTGCTCCTTGTGGAGTTTTGTGTGCCTACAACACTGGTGAGCACCCTTCATTTATCACAGAATCACTAAGGTTGGAAAGGACCTATAAGATCATCTAGTCCAACCATCCACCTAATATTTGATTATGTTTTTCAATGTAGTAATCTTACTAGCCTGACTCTCCTGTATACTATATAACGTCTGTATACTTATTAACCTTACAACAGCAAACAACAAAAGTTGTTTGATGCCTGGCTAAGCAAACAGTATGAGTAAAGCTTCACATTGTGACAGGCATGAAAACTTCAAGTATGTCAGCAAGCTGCAGACTGAGATAATTTCAGTTATGTCTTACAAAAGCCAATTCATTTTCTGGGGAATTAAAGCATCGTTACTGAAACAGCAGAAGTATAGCTTAGAGAAGAGAAGGCTCTGGGGAGACCTTAGTTGTGGCCTTCCAGTACTTGAAGTGAGCGTATAAACAGGAAGGGGAACAACTTTTTACATGGATTGATAGTGACAGGAAAAGGGGGAATGGTTTTAAACTGAGACAGGGGAGGTTTAGGTTAGATATTAGGAGGAAGTTTTTCACACAGAGGGTGGTGACGCACTGGAACAGGTTGCCCAAGGAGGTTGTGGATGCCCCATCCCTGGAGGCATTGAAGGCCAGGCTGGATGTGGCTCTGGGCAGCCTGGTCTCATGGTTGGCGACCCTGCATGTAGTAGGGGGCTTGAAACTAGATGATCATTGTGGTCCTTTTCAACCCAGACCATTCTATGATAAAAACCATCTGCCATGGCAAGAATTAAGTATGATTATTACTAAAGCCTAAAACCAAGCTGACATGATGAAGAACAAAAGTTGCCACAAACAACTGAATGTAGAGAATGAATATATAAGTATCCATATATATATATATATACACACACACACACGTGCACACACCCACATGCCCCTACAGTTGTGACTATTGTGAAAAATCTGCCAAAGTGCTCACCTCAGAAGTGACAAAACCTAAGCTCAGCCTTTCATAGCTAACCAAACTTATACCATCACAGACTGTGCTTTAAGCTACATAGCAAGAGGGAGTTAAATTCAGAGTAAACCCATATTCACGGACCTATAAACTGGGTCTGTTCAATGACAATTAACATGCCTGAACTTCCAAATGATTCTAACAGTGTGCCTACATAATTCCTAATTGTTATCCACAGTAACTGAAAAACCATTTTCCATAGAAAATGGTGCTAATAAACTAATTTTACAGATGGCTGAAACAGAAATGAATTAAATTCTAGACATAAATCAACTACTTTGAATTATTACCTATTCTGATTTGACAACTCTATTAAATGTGTGAATTTGCCAACAGCTCCTATGAAATATTTTTCGAAATTTAACTAATCTGGTCAGCTCAGCCTCAGAGAACATAAGGACCTCTCAGCTGAATTTAATTAACAGTTAGATTCAATGAAAATAATTAAATGAGACTGCTCTCAGAAGTAATGTCTAGTTCCACACTTGCATTCAGGAACACAGAAAGAACATAAAACAATCCCACTAAAAAATAAATAATAACTAAATTGAGGCACAAACTAAGGCATGGGCTACATACCTTTAGTTAGCTGATACCAACCAACCAGCTGCCCATGAAGAATGTGTGTGTACGTTTTACTTGCCAACTGAAAAAATACAAAATAATTTGAATAAATGTAATTCAGTTTAAGAAGTCTGAGTCTTTGCACTTCAAGATGTGGGGAAAAGTGGTGCAGCACAAAACTACTTAGCTCCGTACTCACAGTCAGAGCTGACCGAGCGCTCTCTGCATGTGCACCACTATTCTTATGCCTGCATCTGTAGTTCTGCTTAATTAAAGTGGTCTTGGATTGCTTCAGTTTTCCTTCATTTTCTGGCCCATGCGGTACGCCATTCCCACGACTGGTCCCAGTTCAGGCTTTCTGTTCATTGCAAATACAGAGCCGTCTCTTTTCAAGGACCACAGCCTTGAGAATGAGCTTCTCTTTAAGGGAACATGCAAGAATCCTATGAAACAAATTTATAGTAAAATCCCATCTTTACAATTCAATAGCATAATTACTGCTCCACTCCGCTGGCTGGATTTCACCTTCTACGTAATCAAAATGTTTTTGTACTGGTTGGAGATCATAGCACTACTACTGTTGAACAGCCTTCACTTGCTACTTATGCAAAATCTTTACCTCAGTCCTCATTTAAAACTTCAGTTATTAGCAAATTTATTCACTTACTCTGGGACTGACATTTGCAAAAGACACTAGTGAGTTACGCATTCTTTTGTTACTGAAAACCAATGATAAAACTCGTATGTTGTTACCCTCAAATCTGAACAATTTCCTTATAGTAAATATAGCCACATTCACCACTAACTAGTATTCTCAAATAAAACCTAAATAATGATTTTTTTTTCCTAGTGCAGTGCCAAAACTGCAACAATATGGAATGTGCCTGTTCACCCTCCAAGCACAACAAGCAGTAAATAAAACACAGTAACTTAGGATGCATTATCCCATTCCACCTTTCATTTGTTTCCTTACTTTCTGAATCATATTCAATTGCTAGCTTGAGAGTAAATAGCTCAGATTCTACTGTACAGTATATGAAGGGTAATATTAAAAATCTCTAGCTAAAAATAAACTTATTATACTAGCAATAAAAGATCAAAAGCATCTATGTAATTAAAAGTTATTAAATTGAGAGTACGTATGAAATAAACTGTATGTTGTGCTTTTAATTAAAAATATTACCCTGTAAATTAAAACCAAAGGCTTAAAAATTATAATCAAAGTTAAAAGTATCCTGGTACAACTCTGAGATTTCTGAGTAAATCTGTGATTAAACTCTGAGATTTCTACCGTGATGGAAAAGGGCAGAAGGGATCTAAACCCAACAGTTGTCAAGTGGATACATTATTTATGTAATTTCAGATGAGGGAATCTCACCAGAATACCTTCTTTGAGCAAGTTGACAGCTGTCCATAAACTACTTAACAGGGAGAAGATGTAGAATATCTCAGCAACAACTTCTAGCATCTTTAGTTTTTCCCCCTGCACCACTGCAGAAAGCTTCTTACTCAGAACATCAGGAGGAGGAAGAAAAAGTGAATCCTCTCCTCACTCAAAAGCTTTCATTTCTTTAAAGTCAGCAGCAAATTCTTTTTGCCAGCTACACCTGGTGCTGGAGCTCAGTACAACAGTTGCTTAGGGTTGCTTTGAACATCAGCAAAAATGTGTGAAAAAGGTGGGATTAAGTACTTGGTGGCTGGATTTCTCTGCATTCTCCTCAAGTGATTGTCCACAGGTGCTGGGCATTTGGTGACCGAGACAGGCAAGTTCTGCAGCACTGCTTCTCAATGAATTAATTTTAGTAGCTATGACCTGGATTCCTTCTCCTCTGCCAGCTATTAAAACCTGAGCATGTTGCAAGACACTGGACTGACTGCATTAAAAGATAACCGCTAGCACAACAACTCAAAAAACATTAATGCCACATAATGAAATACTGGAACTCCAAATGAAGAACATTTGACCATTTTAAAAGCATTTCAGTGAAGACTCATTTGTAAAACAGAAGACAACACATATCCTTACTCAAGAGCATTGTGGAAAATTCAGTTGGCTTTTTGGAGCTCGATAGCTGGATTTCCTTCCTACTGGTTATAAAATGGCATCTGAAATTCGTTTTCATTTTCCAGAATATTACTGTCACCTGTGAGTAGCTGACCAACAGAGGTAGCATGTAACAAACCACCTCTTCCAAAATTATGGTTTCAAACAATGGAAATGCCACAAAAAAAAAGTCAGCATCTATACAGTCTTCCAAGCCATATTAAAAACACCAATACATGATGTCTATTTTAAAGAGACTGCTTTGCAAAAGGGTAAGTACTTCTCTGAAAGTTTTAACCTTTTGCAGGCCAAGAGGCTGCATTAATCAGAAATGGTGAATCCACTGAATCCACAGTAAATTGGCAACTTTCTTATTTTTCTGGCTTTTCCTTCCCAAAACCCTAACCACATTAATTCTGCTGGTGTTGTCTACAGTTTCATGCCTGTGCACCACTTTCAGCCTCAACTTTGAAAAACAGATAAATAACCATCAATGTTCATGTACCCTTTATTTGCTTTCAGTGTAACATTCCATGCTAATTGCAGATGTAATATTCATGAGTATAAATATAAGAACTAACAGCTCTGGATTGGTTTTCTTCTGTTTTTACACGTGAATATTTTGGCTTACAAAATTAACAGCATACAGTAAATAATCCTCCCATATTTTGTACAAACTACATGATTTTGATATACAAGGATTCTGTTTTTATTACAGTGACAATATACAACCATGTCTATTTACAATGCAAAAAGTATATAAACCACATTTTAAACATTCTGCTACTGGCAGCCACTATTGTTTAGGAGGTAGCTTTAATTAACAAAATGAAGTGAAGCCACATTTCCCATCATGTGTTCTATCAAATAATTTACAATACAAAGATAAAAATTCATTGTATGAACAGTATATACAGGTTAATTCTCAAAACTGCAATCTAGCTTTAAATCTTAAGAAGAATGTTTCCAGAGTGACTGGGATGGCAGTGAATTTGCTCTTGATTTATCATATTGTTCAAACAACATAATTACTTAATTGTGCATTCATAATTTTTTATCGATCAGATATAAAGATTTCAAACTAAATGTAGATACATTGGGATCACTTAAATCATTTGGATCTCAGGACATAAATGGTTTAAAAATAATGCACTGACTTACGTGAAAATCAGCAACTTTGCACAGTGTACTTCACACTCACTAAAAAAAAATCTGGCACAAATGCTTGTCTTGTATTGCAAAAATTCCTTTGTTTCCTCCCATTTGCTAAAATCTAAAACTGCTCACAGACATTATTGGTAAGCACTAGCATTCAACAGGCTGCAGAGAATTAGCCAGTCTTTTTCTACCAACCCATGAGCTGTGTATGTCAGCAGCACTGCTAACACACCACCCGATGCATCCAAGTTCCTTCCAACAGCGCGACCCTACTGCGTAATACTGAAGAAGATGGCTGTGGTTCACCTGAAGTAATGCACTGTCACTGAAAAACATCTTCAGCCCTATTATTCCTGACAGCTGTTGATATTCTTATTGCATCGTCTGCAGATACTGTGGATTACAAGTGCTTTTATTACAAAAATCTTTTTTAAAAAGAAAGATTCTGAACGTTGGCTTGAAATACTCAACAAAAACGGTATTCCCATATTGCTCTCACAGTTATGCATGGGAGAACTAATCCCTTTTTTGGCCCTGCAGTAAAATTCATCCTGAGATTCAATGCTGAATGCACTATACAAAGCTAGCAAGAGAGTTGTTGCTTAATTATAGAAAAGTCACATTTAAAAATAATTTCTTTAATATTAACGGCTGTCCTCTATATTGTGCTTTGGCAGGAAAAAAAAATCATTAGAACTTACCTCACCGACAGCAGAAGTAAAACACAACTGGAGTGCAACATGGAAACAGACCATCAGCATGTAAAAACGGTATAAAAGGAACTGCTATTGCTTGGACAGAGTAAAAATATTGGGTAACAAATTTGGTTGACCAATTATTTACAGTCAGGGCAATTTATTTGTTTAATTCTTTTTAAATGTATGGCTCAAGAAATGACTGCCCACTTCCCTTCTTTTAGAAATGACACTAAACAACAATTACAAAAGTGCTTCCTGCTCAGAAAGACTGAAAGAGGCAACGGTCTGTGAAGCATGGTACCTCCTCATTAGGAGAGCAGGCAGCCAAGCCTCTCAGTCTTTAATTCTTGGTATGTTGTAGGCATAGCGAACCAGAGGGAAGCCTCGGCTTTGGTAGAAGCAGGCCCGGCCGCAGGCCTGCACTTGGTCTGAGCTGTCCGACACGAAGGAGTCGTCTTCGTCTGCATAGTCGGAGTGGGCCGACTGGGTGCCGCAGTCCGACCAGTAGCCATCTGGCCTTTGGCAAGGCACCACCGCCAGTGTGGGGCAGCTGTGGGATTTGATCAAGTGTTTGCATGGCACGGGCTTGGACAGGAGGAGCGATTCGCAGCACTCGCACACGGCAACGTTACCCTGCAGGTGTGTGTACATGCCACAGTCATAGTAAAAATCCTGCGTTGCGCATCCCCCTTGTGTGCTGACGGAGATGGCTACTGCTCCGTTCTTCCTGGTCACCTGGCGCCTGAGCAACTTCCAGTCCTCCTTGAACTTTGGGTTGAAGAAGACGTACAAGACTGGGTTCAGGCACGCAGGTAACGGAAAAAATATCAAGGTAACAGACTTCATGATCTCAGGGCTGATAGAAATCGCAGTGATCAACGGTGCAAACGAGAAAAACGCAACAGGACAGAAAAAGATGCAGTTTGTGAAGATTAGCCACGCGACATGCTTAATCATGCTGGACTGCGAGTTTTCTGAGAGGTCCTCTTTTTCCAAGTTGCAGTAAAGTTTAGTGTAGATAATAGCCATCAGCAAAAATGCCAATGAATTCAGAAGCACTAAAGTTACTGTGAAGCCCAGGGAAGGCGTCTCTCCGGTGGGGAAGGGCAAGCAAAGGGGCGATGCCGAATACTCCGCTTTATGGAAAAGTGGTAAGCATCCTGCTACCACAGCACACAGGAAAGCAAGAACTGCTGTGATTTGAAATTGTTTTTGGCGATTGCTTTTCCCCTTTTTAATGATTTCCTTTGCAGAGAAGCTCCGTTCAACAGCCGCCAACATCAGGAAAAAAATGGCACTTTCTGATGAGAATACTGCAAGAAAGCCAGCGACTCTGCAACCACTGCCTGTCTCCCACCATATGCCAAATTCAGCAAATCTTCCCCAAGAGACAGCATCCAAGAAAGTTAAAATACCAGTATAGACTCCCATAAATAAGTTGGAGACAGAAATCAGACCTATGAACAGTTTGGAAGATGGCAGTGGAGCACAAGATGCAAATATTGTTAACATGACAAGCAGGTTGAAGAACAAAGCAACCAAAAAAATAAACCAGACAGTAAGTCGAATCATCCAGCTTCCCAGTAAATATTCACAAGGCTTAAAAGCACCTACAAGAAAAAAAGCAGAAGGACAAACAATTTAGGGAAAAAAACCTGTGCCTTAATAAGCAAGATCTTCAAATGTTTTACAAGAGCACTACTTGTACATTAATTGATAAATGGAGTACCCAGCTGAACTGCTGAATAGCTCACTTGAAAGTAAGCTGTTCTGCTGAAGCTATTTACTAATTAATTATGCCTGAAATAGTAATTACTGTGATGAATGGTCACTTGGGAACACTTTACATAAACAAACTAGGTAAACACAATTAACTACCTTTTAGCTTCTCAAAATAGCTTTTATTAGTGTCACCTACATACTTAATTATTGGTTGGTTTTTTTTTGTTTGTTTGTTTTTTGCGATTTCATACTTAATAAAAAAGTTGGCAAACTGTATAAAATCAAAAGTTCAAAACCAACTTATCAGGGGTAAGGATTTCTTCTTTTTTTAAATTAAGATGCTCTCTGAAAACATGCTTTACAAACATGCTTCTGGTCACAAGGAAATATGTGTAAAACAGCTGACAAATTCAATTTATCAGCTTTAATAGGGACAGGAATTCACCATGAGTACTCTCCCCAACTCTGTCTTCCAGGAGGCCTTTGTAAGCTTGGAAAGCCATATATGAAGAATGGGATTTTCTTCTTTTGCCACTGAGATGAAGAACTAAGTGGTAAAAGAAGAAAAGTTTAAATAATAATGTCTAACAAGCAAAATAATATGAGGCAAGACCAGCAAAAAGGTCACTGTTTCTGCTTACCCTTCTAATCTTTCTAATTGCTATTTATTCCATAGGGAAATCCCACTGATTTTATGTAACAATTAGAAGAATTTAACCTCTCCTTTATCCCCATTAGGCTCTGCTAATTGTCCTAGACACAATACCAAGGGATCCCTCCATGCAGTCAGGCCCTCTGTGAGCTGAAGGTAAAGCAAAAAGCCACCAAACCCCGCTGCCAAACTGGGCTTGTAGAACAGCTCCTGAGCTGTGCATCGAGAGCCCTGGGTCCCAGCCCCATGCAGCTCCCACCCTCCTTTTAGGCAAGTGAAAGGTAAGCAAAACCCAATCTTAATGCTGGCTGCAGAGAAAGCTTCCATGTCAGCACAAACATCTCCCAAGGCCTCAAGCAAGTTGCAGAAATAACAGAGGTGACAAGACAGGAAAGAATCTTTTTGTTTGCTTGAATGAGCAAGCTTAATTTCTGAGTAAGAAATAATGCTGCTAATTGAATTATCAGACCAGCAGAACAAGCAGTAAATCCCTCTCCTTCTCCTCCCTTCCTTTCTGCAGGTATTACTGAGCTGGAGGTCCTCAAGGGATCTAAACTGAATATACTAAAAATAAAAACAACTTCCTACTTAAGAAATTTTAAAATGCTAGTTGTGCTTCCAAAATAAATTTGAAGTCTGTTCTCTAATTGCTGCATCATGGTGCATCTTTAGACAAAGAACAAGAACGTTCCAAACCCACTGGGAAAATTCGTGCTAGGGAGAATGAATTTTGCTGCTCGAGTTCAGCAATCCATTCCTGCAATTAGGCAAAGTGGAAAGTGGATCTACGGGATGAGCAATGATTCAGAATTTAGGTAGTGGGTGGAGTGTCCTACTTATGACCAGACAACAGCACAGCAGAGAAAATCAGTTGTTAGCATGGGAGGGACTGGTGAAAAACAAGGCAAACTGTGAACTTGTAAAACAAGCTCTTAGTTCCTTGTTGAGCTACAACATCTCTGGTATGGGCAAAAAGAGAGCTAAAGGCTTTAAAGATTTAACCTGTGTAACACATCATATGAAGTCTCATTCTACAAACAGGAGCTCAAAGCACATAAGCAGCAATGCTCAAATTAGTTCTCAGATAGCATACAGTTACATTAGTAGTGTATTTGACTTTCTAACCACTTTTTTTTTTTTTACTGTAATCTAGAAATCTTTGTAATATTCTGTACACTAAAGCTAGAGCTATCTCAAAAGATGAAGAGCTAACAGGTGAGTTTTCACAGTGGATGTAAAATACCAGTCTAGGAAAAAAAGAATAAAACGTGGAAAACTTCTGTTGATCCAGAATCAGCTTCACTAGAAGCATACTTCTCCCCTGATCTATGTACTCCTATCCATGCAAACAGGTGGATACAAGATGTGTAAAAGCTTCTCTCAACAGCCCCTGGCAAGGGTGAGGAAGTAGGAAGCGCCACAGCCAGCACTTTAGGAGCTGAGCGGAACCGTGTGTGGAAATGCATAGTGGAAGGAAGATAAGCAGAAGGGCAGCAATGAAACTGCCTAGAAATATTTGTCTACAAGATCAAAGACTTTCAACACTCCTGAGCCACTCAAGCCCAAACTGGAGTTCTGGTACACCAATAAGGGTACTCACTGTACCAATATCCACAGCAGTTCAAGATGTTGCTCCAGCTACTTGCAACAGCCCTCTGCTATCAGTTAATGCTGCCATGGAAGGGCTAGGAGAACATCGTCAGGCTTAGTTTAAACCCCAAAGACAACAGTTTAAGCTTTTAAAAGCGCAGGCTGACTTCTTGCTGAAACAGATGAGCATTCATACCATCTGCTCCGCAGATACTTCATTGACAAGAGTAACACAGAATTAGGGGGCAGTGCATTAAACACAGCAAGCTCCAAATGTAAGTATCACAGTCTGCTACGTTCTGCTTATGGAAACTAACTTCAGTTTTTTGGTAACGTAGTTCTCCCATACAGTGCCATGTCTAAAGCTGAGCCAGATCTTTGTGACTGCTCATCCAAAACATTAGCATCAAATGAAGTTTCCCAAGTGCTACAGAATTTAACCTTCTCTATATGGAGTGAATGAAGAACGAAGTATATTTCTGCAGACAGCTGTTTGCATGACACCGTGCGTGAAGTTCAATATGTGACTAAAGCACTTTATTAGATTTACCTGTTGCTGGTGTACAGTGAATAATAGTCTGACCCAGTTCTGCATTTTCCTCATTTCTTAGACCATCTGCATCAGCTGTATCCAAGTAAAATAAAAAACAGATTAGTTGTAGAAAAAAAAAAAATGAAATGTAATGAAGCTGCCTAGGACAGAAACACAGCTTTGAAAGATCAAAGACCTAACACTTCGCCAGCTTTCAAGCCTATAACAAGTGAAGCAGTTCTGGTTTGCCCCATAAGGTTGAATACTCAGTGCAGAAATTGCTGGAGCAGTTTAAGTTACTACTGCCTGTTGTAGCTGCTCACAGTGCTTTGTAATAACGAAACAGCATCCTTCATCACCAGGGAAAAGATCTACCAGCCTTGAACTAGACAGTGCAAGGACAAGCTTTCTGAACATGAGGGCTGAAATACTGAAATCATGAGAACATTTCTGCTCTGGCACAAAATGACAGAAACAATCCTGGCAGTTTAATACACTTTTAACCAAAAGAAAAAAAAAACAGGCACATCTCACATTATCAAATAAATCCACTTCACAGTTTTAGAAAGAATATGGCACCCGACTGTCGACAAGCAATTGCTCAGCACTTTCAGAGCCAGCTTTTCCATGTTTGCTTATTCAAAGACAACATACACTGTTACTTGGTCCCGCATGTTCCTCATTAGGATCAGTGCACTTACCCTTTTCACGATCTCCCATGGCTTCTTGATCTTGGTGACTAGAATCTTCAGCATTTGAGTTTAAGTAAGAATCACATCCCCAAAATGCACAGCACTGGTAAGCATATGGTACAGATAGAGACCTGAAATACAGGCAAAACAATGAAGACTGTTACCTGATGCTACTTTAAGGCTTATCACCTATTAAAAATATTAAGGGGCACACTTAGTGCTAAAACTAAGTTTTTTGTCATGGTCGTTAAGAAAAAAAAATTCAAATTGGATCAGCTGTAACCATTTCTGATGATTTTTTTTCACAAGATAAAGGACTGGTGATGCATCCAAGTCTTGCCTGCAACAAGGAGTACTAAGACAATTCTATGATGTTTTGCTCTCTTCACTTCTCCTTTTCCTCCTTACAAAAAACAAATTCTGATCAATGCTTGTGGTGTTACTGTACAAATTAAAATTGCAAATTAATCAAGTTAATTTTTACAGAACTGTTTTGTAAGAAAGTTAATTCCTAAATGATCAAGATGTTATAAATGCATTTTTTTCTTCAAAAAGAAAAAATAAAATTGTATTTGCTATTGTCTTTCTGCATGCTTGCCAGAAATAGTACACGCTATTAATCCTGGTAGAAGGGTAGTACACCTGCATACAGAGATTTTAAAAGTCCATGTAAACAATTAGATAATAGCAGACCAAAAGCTAACTTTTCTGACTCAGGGCTACAGTATCAACTATTCGCAGCATTGTTCTGCAATTATGTTCTTGTAAATATTTAAGAGGAAAAATGGTCTGAAGGCTCCCTCAGTGAGTTAGTTCTCAAATACAGACCACAAACAAAAAGCTAATCTGTTGCTTCCATAGGGTTGCTGATGCCTAAGATCTTTCAAAATGAAAATCAGTTCACCACCTCCTGATCCACCACCTATTGAAATGAGTAACAGGTTTCCCTTTGATTACTATTACTCTTATCATTCACCTCCAAGAATAAACAGCATATGTATCAAGTGTGGTGATTATGGAATCAGGCACCTGCAAGTCTATTCCCTTTTTCCACAAACTGAAAGACAGATGTGCTCAGTTCAGTAACAAATGAAATCTATCCAAACCACTGCTATAAAGTCAGATGATTATATCTGCCTGAAAAGTGGCAGAGGAAAAATATCACAGGTTCCAGGAAAACAGTCTGCAAGTGGCGTTTCTATCAGAACAGTTGGGATGCCAACACTGAGGCACTGTAGGACTTGCTGAAGGGCCTGATCATTTGTTGTATTATCTAAGCTGGCTTCATTTATTGTCAAATTGCTTGCTACTAAGTAAGTGAGGAAATAAGTGAGGTACTTTAGTGCTATTAACCAACATACCGAAGCTTTGCGAAGTTCTTTGCCGCCAAAGCTTCTTTCAGGTCAGAATTTCCTGCAAGTTTAAGTTGGTTCAATCCACTCAATCCTTCTGTTGGAACTGAGGTGAGTTCATTGAAACTTAGGTCTCTGAAATGTGAATATTAAGACAGTGTTACAACGATGGTAAGTTTGAATAAGGTCTCACACCAAAGCTGTGGTCTGGAAAACGACTCTCAGTGCTGCAGGCACTTTAGAGTATGCCTTGTTCTGTATGAGTACACCCTGCATAGATTCAGCTAGCAAGAGGTTTCACTATCCACGGAGATGAAACGTATGATGGACACATGCCAGTTTTAAGCTAAAAGCATTTGCTGTCTCAGCAATTTAATGACAGAGAGAGGAGATTACTGTACAGAATAGCCTACTTACAGATTAACAATAGCTCCAATGGTGATGAAAGCTTCCTTGTGGATCTTACGGATTCGATTTCTACTGAGGTCACTGCAATGAAAGCCAAGTATGATTATTTTAGCAGTTTCATGCAACCTTTGCAACAACCACTGTTCAGAGAAAAAATACATCCATTATACATAATGGCACATCCATTATACCTCTGATAGAAAAGCCAAACAACCCTCCCATTTCCCTTCTCTCCCCAGTCAGACAGGTGCAGTAGCAGCTGAGCCTCAAGGACAGGCAGCCATAACCAGTTTCACCCCATTCCCAAGGTAGCAACTGTATCCCACTAGAACTGCCTTTTCCCTTTTCTTCCTTGGCCCTGGCAGCTCAGCTGGCGCTCCCAAGGCAGAGGCAGGCTCTGGCGTCACCCATTCCCAGGCTGAAGGTGCCAGGAAGATCACTTTGGTGACAATCACACCTGCAGCAGGGCAAGGCAGAAGGGGTGGGGGAACAGAACAAAGAGAAGGGCATCTACTTTGTTGGATTTCAAAATCCAGATGCAGCTCCTGCTGGATCGCTATGATTTATATTAAGATACTGCTTTCAAAACCCCTGTCAACTTCTGAATTTTTTTTCCCTGATAATTTCACTGTTTCTATGTAACCTTCATACAGCTAGACATGTGAAGGTAGGGGATAATTTTGATTACTGGTCTGCTCCTCTCAAGGAAAACAGATAGAATGCTCCAATAAATACCATATAATGCAAAACAGTAGACTACCAAAAAAATTCTCTTTAGATACATATACGTGTGAATGTCTACAAAAGCAAAATGGAGTGTAAAACTGGCAGCTGCTAGTATAGTATCTCTTGCATATTGTTTGCTTCACCTTAGGATCCAGCATACTTGGCCTTTTGACATAAACAAGATTCACAACACCAAACCTAACATCAGTTTACACTGGAGTAAAAAAGATTATTTTGTTTTATTCAGTATGTGTCTATGTACACTTACAGTATACGAAGGGAGGACAGTCCTTGAAAGGTATCATCTGTGATTTCATGGATTTGATTATGCTGTAAGGAACTGTGAAGAAACAAAACTTCATTGGCAAACAAGCTAACTTCAAACCAAGGGAAAGCTTGATGGCTGCTAATAAGAAAAGGTACCTTCCCAAAGGCAAGGTGTTTTCTAGTTTCCCCTTACACAAACTACATTTCATATTAGCTACAATAGCATGAATATGACACTCCTTTGTGGCACCTTTACTCAATCTCAATTCACAGATCTTATAACTTAAAGGAGAGTGCTGAGTGTGAACGAAATTACTTCTAAGCAAAAAGTAGCACCTGACAAACTATCAAGAGTCACTGAGATTTAACACAAATCTACTTAACTCTTCAAGGAATCTTTAGGACACTTTAACCCTGGGTGCACTTTCAATTCTCAATATAGAGATTTATGAAAGGAAAATGCTGAGAAATGCTTCAAGAACTAATGGGCAAATTATACTTCCAGTTCATTTGCCCTAGATGTCCCTTTCCAACAAACTCCATTAGTCTCCCTTGTGTATACAGCAACAACATTGTTCTAACAAAGATTACATCAATGGTGCCTTTGTTGGAGAGTAACAGGCTTTCCTCACGCACCATGAGCTCTGAAGATGCTTTGCCAGATGTTTTACAGCGAAAAACAGGTACAGTGAGCCCAAAGTTGTCAGAGTATAGTAGCAAAGACCTGTGAGAAGCCTATTATTCCCAATCTCGTTAAGTGTTAAGAAAGTCGAGAGCAAAGGAGGTTTAAGGAGAAGCAGGAACACTGGTAGGTGAAAAAAATGCATAGGGTCTAGAAATAAAGCTTAAGAAGCTTTATACCAATGAAATAAGGAAGAACAAAGACAGGTTTTGAGAAAGAGAATGCACCTTAAAGGAACTACAGGAGAAAGTATTTTACCTGAGCACAGGCTGTTGGTTGAAGGTAACTGAAGTATGGAAGAAATACAAGGCAGGAAGGAAAACACCTAAGTGCTCATTACATTTGTGCATATAGCAATACTTCTACAAAATTCAAGATTCATGTACCCGTCACTCTTTTTGTGCTATAGGAAAAAGTAAACCTGAGCTGCTCAAATTCTCTGCCCAGCAGTCTTCACACAACACAGCCACATGGCCTTACACTTCTTAGAAGTGTACTTATCATCAAAAGTGAAGCAAAAACATTTCTGGAGATCGGGACTTGGTGTACTAAAGAGGTAATAAAGATAACCACTGTGTATTTCTACTCACATTTCTTCCAAGGAGTGGCAGCCCGTAAAACTTGGGAGGTCCTTTATATTGTTATAAGACAAGTCCCTTCAAAACAGGAAATGGAAAGAGGATGCTTAGTTTAACTCTGCTCTACCTGGAACATCTCATCACTGCATATACGCGTAGCAAAAAATCATACTGCGCAAGCTCCCTGAATTCTGAGAGCTGCAATATGAAATCATTTTTAGATTTAAGTGGCCAGAGGGTATGCAATGCAAAAATTTAGTGCAAATTTTGATTTAGGGTGCTGCTACCTCCCAGAATTTTCCATGAAACTCTGCAGCAAAAAAAGGAGACTAGAAACTTGCAAACAACATTTAAATACTTATGCAAAAGATAAGTCCCACATCATCATCCTCTATCTCAATCCATCTTCTATAAAACAAAAGATATTTTTCTTCTCTATTTTTCAGGAATTGGTTTTGTTCCAAATTTTCTTGTGTATCCTTTGTAAACATGGCTTTGCCTACTCCCAAATGGTTTCATTTTCCAGTTTGTTCTTTTGCATTTATTTTAAACACATTCTTACTAATTTTTTAGTCTTGCCTTTATAATACTACCTGAACAATACTTCTCCTTTAAATTAGCTCTACATTCTCTACCTCAAAACATTCTCATCCAAATGAAAACAGGAGCAAAATGTGTACACTTACAAAGTTCGTAGCATCTTTTGCTCTTGGCATAAATTAACAGGAATACTGTTTATTTTGGTCCCCGTTAGAGTTCTATGAAAAAAATAAATCAAAACACTATATGTAAGTATCTGTATTGTCAATCGTATAACATAACAAGCCTATCTAGGAGCAGAGGTAGGATGGTGTTTTTAGCTGTCATGTGCTGGATTAAGGCATTAAGACATTTATTGACAAGAAGAGAACATATACCCAAGTTGCTCTCTAGATCCCCTAAATCACATTCCAACCATTTCAAATCAGGCAAAATAAAAATAATTTTAAAAAGAAAATTATTTCTGCAGAAGATACTTACAAACTCTCCAGATTAACAGTTCCTGTCAAATTAGGAAACCACTGCACCATGCTGGCACCTCTAATGACCCTAAAAAAGTCCCCACAAAAATTAGCTGTCACCTATCATGCAAATGAATTACTACATGAAGTCCTGCTATCGGGTAGATATTTTTGCTAAGGAGGCATTCTAACATCCCTATTATTGTTTAAACTTTATACATTGAGCTATTCTTCTAAGTGCTTCTTATAATCTGCTTATTAAATTTTTCCTCTGTTACAAAAAACTGGAACTCATCAAATTGGAAAGCATTATATAAAAACACCTACAAAAAGGGCATAAACTCTCAGGTAGTTTGTAGTTTCAAAGATTGACATCGCACTCCATTTTGTTACTTGTCACCCCCAGACCTGACATCATTTGAGAGCATACATGCACTAACCTGCAAAACATTCTCACAATGTACACCTCTGTTCAAAACCATATTGGAGTTTATTTAAGTAAGAACCTGAGCATTTGGCCTGAGGTTATGTCTTACGCAAGGCAACGAAGATTAAAAAAAAAGAAGTTGTAAAACATATTTACCAGAGCTTCTTATGAAACTGCACGTTCCTAACAACAACGTCTGTTACAGCTAACTGCTAAAAACGTTGTACAGGAAGAGCTAGAAGCAGCCAGGAAATTCTGCTAATTTGATTTTTTAGCCATAGCATTTCATATCTGCGTACTGGACTATACAGTTGAGATGATACTTACAGGGAATGCAGATCTGACAGATTCTGAAACGCTGAGTTCCCCACAAAAGACAAAGGATTATCATACAAATGTCTGGGAAATGAAAAGCATGTTTCAATCATTGCTCTTACAGTCACTGTCTGCTACAGACTAAAAATAGATGCATGAAAATTACTTACATCGTTCTTAGAAGGGGGTTTCCTGCAAATGCACCATCAGGAATTATGGAAATATAGTTACTGTGAAATGCCCTAAAGATATAAGGAAAGAAAACCCACATTTAGAAATATATGGCCAGTAGATTCAACCAACAGTCATTTTCTCTGTGTAGATACACTACACCTATGCAATTCCCAGCCCTGCCAAAATTAGGATAGTAGTTAAATAGGACTACGTAAAACCGTAGCAGCAGTCTGAAGCATGATTTTTGTCTACAGCATATAAGCTGAACTGAAAGCGTTTCACTAGAAAGAAGTTATTCTGTCCAAAACATGATCTTACGCTTTCTCTTGTTTGCTTCTCTGTTAAAGGAGGGAACAAGGAAGACACGCACGATCAGTGAATACATAATTCTGCTACTGGAGGCCAAAACCAGCTCTTGATTAAGATCTATGCTAATGATACTCTTGAATAAATGCCTTGGTTATATAACTCCAAAATAATTTTCAGCAAGCTCCCTCTGTAGTTGTTGATTATATTTTCCTTTAATTATAGCATCACTTAGCATAACTTAATCTGATCGAGGTTGCTGCATAATCAGATGAGTATTCTTAAATCTGGGAATTTCTTTTCTCTCTTTATTTATGGAAAGGAGAGAGAAAACAGGTAAAAAGGAGTAACGAGCAATACTCACAACTCTTTTAGATTTGGGAGTGCTTTTATGGCTTCGGGGAATTCCACCATGTTGTTATAATTTAAATCCCTAGAAGAAACAAATCAGGAAAGTTAAAATATATATATATTTAATCATGGTTATGAACTGTTAAAATCATTTTTATTTAAGACAACACAATGGAAGTGAAAAGTTCTCAAAACATCTTTAACCACACTGCAGAATAACTTCATTTTTAACTTAGTTTCAGTCTTCTCATCTATTACATGCCTTAGAACCAGCTAATTAACTTAGTAAGTCACTTAAGATTGTCCAGAAGGATTATTCATGCTAAGTCAAATGACATTTGTTCACAGCAAAGTGCAGTATTTTTCACAGACTTTCCTTCAGATTAACTTGCAAAAAAATGAACTAAGATTTCAAAATAATAACAACACAATGTTGACACATACGATTACTCTTTAAAAATTTACTCCAAAACCTTTGATTTCAGGTTTCATAAAAGAAACAGTAAGTAAGCCATTAGGCAATAGCAGATCTCTTGCAACAAAACCAATTGTAAATATTAAACAGAAGCATAGGTAATAAATGCATATCAGTGATTCATTTAGGAGCTGCCAGGACATTTGCAAGACAGTTTCCAGTGGTACCCATGCACCAGTAAGAAAGGAGCAGCAGGGAAACAGCCCATTGAGGAACTTCCTGTTGTCACACAATGAATTTGACAGCGTATTTTAAATAAGTTTAATCCCACAGCAAATCTGAGAAACAAATATTTGTCCCTTATCACATACAGGGCCACTAAAACACTTCTGATATATACACCTGAGTCAGTGGAGTGCTGTGCAAAGATACACCAGCTAGATCAGTACTAGGAACATTAAGAGCCACGCCATCCAGTGTGACATTTCACCCAGGCTAATATTTACCTGCTTCTCAACAGAGCTAATTACTTTTGGTGGAGCACTGCACTGAAATTAACCTTCACTTCCGAAACCTGAGATGAACACAAGTGTGGGAGTTATGTGTTGTGCTGCACACATGCCTTATTTGCAAAATCTTCATCGAAACAGTAAAGTAACCTTGAGTAGGCTGAGAATGAGACAAATCACACTGAACAAAGAATTACTGTAAGAAGCATACTTACAAGGTTTCAAGGTTGTCCAAACCATCAAAACAGTGTTTTCCTATTGTTTTTATTTTATTGTTATGAAGATGTCTAACAAAGAACAAAGCAAAAACGAAAACAAGTGAATGACTTCATATAAATTAATAAATTAGCAGATAATTCTGTGAAATTGAAATAGTTTAATGGTTTAGAATTACATGGGATGGGTTATGCAGAAGAATGTCTTTCACTTCAAGACAGAAATATTTCACTCTTGTATGGGAACAGAATGGACTGCCTGCAGTCAAGACAACCTATTTTAGACCTTTCCTCGCTATCCAGAAGTGTGATAAAATATGATTTAAATGCATAAATAAAAAGAATTTTAATATTCATCTCTGGAAATATTTAAGACTAGATAGAAACACGGTCTGCGGCAGGTAATATTTTCTTTATATTTTAATATCTTTGGAACCGTTTTCTGACAGCCACTTGTTTGAAATATTCATTACTAAAACGAGATGCCATGAAAACATACAGCAATCTCACTACCCATTTGTTGCACTTCAGAGTTTCTGTTTAGGAGAAAGTCTTCAGCAGATTGACTAGTACATCTGATAACGGTAACATCTTGCATTGGTAGTAGAGGCTGCTACCAGGCCACTGAACTAAAACAAACAAAACACCATCTTCAGGGCCATCTAACTCTAACTGGGGAGAATCTAAGTGATCCATCAAGCAAAGTTACAAATACTCACAGAACAACAAGACTTGAAAGGTTTGTGAACGCGTAATCAGGAATGTGCGTTATTTTGTTAAGGGCCAGCGTCAATGCCTGCAGGGAGGGGAGGTTGCTCAGTGGATGGATGGGAACTTCTGTCAAACTGTTGTCATCCAACCAAAGGTGACGCAACTGCACCAGTCCCTCAAAGCTGTCCTTGGGAACAGCTGTGATGTGGTTAGCATCCAAACGCCTAGATGAAAACAGAGAGAATTGGCACAGTAAAGCCATAAAGTACAAGTAAGTAAAAAAAGTAGTTTAAAGTCTTATTACTTGCAAACATTTCTGTTATCTTGAACATATTATAGTGAAATTATTTAATACCAAAAAGTTTGAGTGTTTACTGAAGTGACGCGTGAATACTCTTTCGAGCCACATGAAGAGCCCGTAACAGAAAGCTTCATAACGATTTCTTCTCTGACACTTCTATTAAAACATTTTAACCAATTTTTATGCTTACAGTTGGCTTAACCAAGCGAAGTGGAAACTAGAGAAACTTCCTTCCCACCAACCCTCCTGCTCCCGTAAGTACCTCACTAGAACAAGCCTTTAAAATGGCAATTCGATATTGTATCTGAAACTACAGAGGCAGTTACTACTTTGAACTGATTATCCCTATAGCTACGCTGTCAATAGCATCATATACTGCTATGTATTGGTCTGGGTACTTCTGTACACCTTAAGCAACTACCTTAAAAATAGGATTATTAAAAGCAGTGTTTGAACAAAGTCAGAGTTAGAAATCACGCTGCCACATAGAACACTGTATACCGTCAGCTAAAACTGAGACATTTCTTTCACCCTGGGCAGCTGATCTCTCCTATCATGCTCCACAAGAAATAGAAAACAGAACTCTAGCACTGTTCAGTGTTGCATATTATTGGATTTGCCACTGCATTTTTCAGCAAATTCACTCTGATCTCAAATATTAGCAGTAGCAATGACTCTGCAGTCTTACCAAAAGAGCAGCAAACAATACAAGACAATTCCGCTACAATACTGGCTCACCTATGCTATTGGGTTTCACAGCTTCTTCATATTTCAAAGCATCCAAAAAAAATAACTCCACGCCTGGAAACCGAGGAGGCAAAATGCATGTCCTCAGATAAGGCCCAGCCGTGAAGCTCCAGTGACAGGAGGTGCTGGTTTTACTTGTGGCATCCTGCTGAGAGCCCCCATCCAAGGGAACGGACAGATGCAATACTGCCCAATGCCTGGCTTTGGTAATGAACACTGAAACTCCTATGCAAAATCACACATGCATGTCCTCATGCAATATACTCTGAAGGACAAGAGGTAATGGCTCAACTCGAGCCAAGGAAGGTTCAGGTTGGATTAAGGAGAAATGTCTTCTCTTATAGGGTTAGTGAGGCACTGGCTGCCCAGGGAGGTGGCAGAGTCACCGCCCCTGGAGGCGTTTAAGAAATGTGGAGGTGTGGGAAATGGTCAGTAGGCATGGCGAGGATGGGTTTAAGGCTGGACATGATGGTCTTAGAGTTCTTTTCCAACCTTTATAATTCTATGAATCTATTTGTTTTTTCATCTTTCTACAGAAGCAGTACAGGACTCGGATAGCATCACTCGCAATCGGGTATCAGGAGGTTCAGGTTTGCCAACACTGTGCCAGTGTAGTCAGGTGTGCCAGGAATGAAAATAGAACAACCAGAGTGAAGGCTTCAGCCTGGATATATGCAGACAGAAGCCGAATATGGCAGCTGCAAGGGATGGCACAAGAAGAAGCAAAAAGCATTACCGAAGGGCTGTTCTTCGTCAAGGGGGGCATGGAAGGTGAGGGACAGCCCACAAGGTGACAAAAAAGAATAAGTGGTAACAGAACCGAGTCTGTAGGGCTAAGAGCAACACGCTATGTTTGCCTGTCCTCTGCTCTAGATGCTGCACTCTCTGGGTCAGCACCACACTGAAAGATGGAGGCTTCACAGCCAGCACGGAAGAAAACACCTCGCATAACTGGTTTGAAGTGACTGCATACCAGTCATGGTGTGTACACTGCTGTCTGGGGAGACAGACTCACATCCACTCCATTAACATCGATGCTCACTGTGATACAGATCAGCACAGCACAGGTTGAGTTATATTAAGCACTCAGTGCACTCCTCAAGCCATGATCAGACATGCTCTTGAAAATCTAGCTGGATCAGTTTAAGCAGCCTCTGCCTACAGCCATCTACCCTGTCCTTGCCAGGGCTCGGAGCACAGAGCAAGTGACTGCTCCATGTTTGCCCCCATGTCAGTGAGGGGGCTTCTGGGCTCCACCTCCTGCATCACACCCAGGAGCGGAGGACGGGAGCCAGTCTGTCCCAGTGGGCTGTTCTGGGAAGGTGGGGGGGTCAGCAGAAGGGAGGCACTGCTTGACACAGCTCCACCTGCAGCCAGCTGAGACATCTCATTTCAGCCATGTACATAACTGTAAGGGAACATCTTACTGCACAAAAACCAACCTTGAACAATTACAATGTTAAAATGCTGGGTTTACCACAGTGGTCAGCAATTAGCCTAATTATTCTCCCCCCAAAATGTAAAATATATGGTGAATTCAGAGGAATAAGAAAAGCACAGTCACAGCATCTCAAGAAATCTCTACCTAACGTCCCCAAAGCTGTGAAAGAGGGTCTTGCTTTGCAATGTATATGGCTTGAATATTTCCAATAATCAGGGAAAACATGTCAACACCAGAATTTCCATATAATAAAAAGTCCAGAAGTGCATGAAATCAAGTAGCAAATATGCCAATATAAGTAGGAATTTACAAAATTGCAGCCAAAAGGCTCTTTCCTAAGATGAGTGAGGTGCCATTAACTCTAAAGCTACACTTCAAAGAGCTAATTCCTATGGTTCACATACTGGCATCCCTTTATCAGTTGCCCCATGGTCTGACAGGTGTGTACACTATTGTGTTTGAATGCTTTTAGCCTGCATCAAGGCTGGAATATTTCAGAGAAATTAAATGTCTGGTGATAATAATAAAAAAAGGAGGGGGAAAGGGGTAGAGGAAAAAAAAAAAGGCCTGAGGCTCTGCTTCAGTAAAAAAAAAAAAAAACAACAACTAGAAATTACCTGTCTTTCTTCTCCCTCCTAAATTCACACACCTCCATGAAGATCAAAAGAATGATTTTCCAGTGGAATAAACATATCTGAGTCTTCTCTTCAACTCTTTTTCATTCCAAGAGAAGCAACATACCTTGAGAGGCAGGCAACTCTTTCAGTCCTTGTGACTACTTGCCTACGTCTATGGCTGCACCTTCATTGTGCTCTTTCCTAAATTCCACTTATTCATGCAGATTTTGGGGGGAAAAAAAGAAAAACAAACACAAGTAAACCAAAAAAAATACAAAAAAGAAACCTGAAAAGGGCATTCTTCTTGCTCTCCATGACTTCTTGGCAGCTAAACAAGCACAGTGTCTGAACAGAGGTGAAAGCAATTAGGGATGCCAAATCCTAAAGCCAAAGCTAAGCACGCTGCAATTGATTGCATCGCTGAGTCCTCATTGGCACAGCCCAAGCTCTGGCTTTACATATGGCTGTGCTGGCCCCCACCTTCCCCAAGGCCAGCAGGCATCGCAACAGAGGTTTGCAGAGAGTTAGAGTACAGATTTAAAGTGAAAACCTGTGATTTACAGACACAATAACATCAAAAGAACCATACTAGGTACTACCAGGATTACACACAACAATAATTTACTGCTGCTTGACACCGGTTACTAGTTATCAGACCTAAAGACTTATCTTTAACTAATTCAGCCATTTTTGTCTCATTCATATTTTTTGCATTCCTTCACGCCTTTTAGTGCAAATAGGACACGCCATAATTATTATTGATTTTTTTCTTCCAGGTGAAGCTTATCTACATTGCGTTCACTGTGCAAATCACAGCTGTAGTGCTTCCATTTAATGTGAAAGGAGCAGAAAGGTGTACTTCAGGGAACAAGGGAAAAGCACAACTGGAGCATTTCACAACCTCTGTAAACAGCACAGCTCAGCTAAGCACAGCCACATTTCTCTCAGGTGGCACAAGAAAGACTTCAATAGCACTAACAGTTAACAAAGTACAAGAAATATTCTTTGCTGTTTGGACTGAACTTTAGCAAAGACTGTCCTCTTCCATTAAAGCGTTAAAGATAAGACTATGTTTCTTTAAATTAGAGACTGCAGCATATACTTAAATTCCTTAATCTTTCAGAAGCAACTCCAATTCCAGCTTCCCTCTAGGCACTGGCTTGTGAGAGACCTTTCCATTTTAGTCTATAAATTCAGAGCTTACCTGCTGAGCTGTCATCTTTACTTTTATTACCTGCTGGGTTCTCTCCTCACACAAACTCAAACTACGCAAGAAGAAAGAGCAGGAACACGACAGAAGCTGACACATTCAGAAGCTCTCCCATGAACATTTAGTGTATTGTTTAAGCAGATAAAGAACAGAGCAAATTAAAGATCTACAAACTATTTACCTTGCTTTAAGGAAACTGTAAAACTAACACCTTACCTTAACTGGAATGAATGTAAGTTCTGAAGTCTAACCAACACATATGGATATGCATATGTGGGCAGGAAAGGCCAGGCTGGATGGGGCTGTGAGCAACCTGGTCTAGAGGGAGGTGTCCCTGCCTATAGCAGGGGGATGGAACTAGATGACCTTAAAGGTCCCTTCCAACCCAAATCGTTCTGTGATTCTACGATTCAGACCAGGCCTGACAGGGACATGGCAGTGTGTGTGGAGTACAAACGTTCCCAAGCCGATGCTGTTGGCCACACCGGCTCTCATCTGCACCCACGCGTGCAGCACCCATGTGAGCAGCACCCACATTTCAGCCACTTAGAAATCATAACTGCCTTGTACTACTAGCAAGAGCCTAACATCGATGTTAATAAAAGGAAAATCATTCCCGACTCTCATGCAGCACCACTTCTGCTCAATGGCAATTATTAAAGAACTTTGCTCTTTAAAGTGCTCCTTCAAACACCACAAAGAGATCACTCAAATAACTCTGAAGTAGATTTTTAGGTTTTGAAGTTGAGTACTGATAAGCCTGATCCATAGGAAATTCTGCTACAAAGTAAGGCAATAAGCCTACCATGTTAACAGGGGCACTTTACCACACTTAGCTCATTTGCTCACTACATAAAGCAGCTGCTCTCTGCATCTTACCTATTACAAACAGCAGGGCAAGGATTTGTTTCATTCCAAGACAAATTTACAGCAGCTCTCAGAAACAAACGATCCATGCCAAAGCTATTGCCATCACTAGTGCTGATTTGCCAGCACATACATTTCTCCCACTGGAATGTTTAAGGTGGAACTAATCAGAGAGAACACATAGTTTGCTGCAAATAACACAGAGGATTCAGTTGATCTTCATTCACAATGTTGTGTAAAGGAAAATAAAAGCAATCATATTCAGCAATGTTTTGTTTTCTCCCTGCAAAACCAACGTAAAGTGCATGCAAGTTTCTCCCTTTCCTGCTCTGGTGCTGATAGTTGCAGCTTACAACTGGCTCGCTTGTAGGCTCCTTCTATCACCTAAATAACAGCGAAGCAGAAACCTGGAAAATCTCCACAGAAGGTCCACTAGAAGTTGATTAAATGAAAAAAGCCATGAAGGAGAATACTACATCTGAGACAGGACAATGCTTTTTGACTCCTAGTTATCGCTGTTAATCAGTATCATCTCCAGTCTCTCAGCAAACATTAATCTTACAGCTACCCCATCCTTCAAAATTTGGTAATCCAGAAACATCATAAATTATCAAGAGAAGCCATACCATTTTATTTTGTTTTTAAGAAATAAATTGACAGAAGCAGGCATTTTTGCTACATGATAAGTGTTGGTATGGTCCTCTTAGCGGTTGCCCATTCTAACACCCATCACTGCACTTGTGTTCCATGTTACTAAAACTGCTGTCATCCATGTGAACTACCACGTGAAGCTGTGTGTTTTAATTACCATTCTAGTGCAAAGTTTCCAGAACGGATTTGTGTTTTAATTGTTGTTTGTTATATATACAGGTATATGCATAAATAAGGTTTATCTTTCCAAGGAGAGGCATTCCCCTGTCCCTGGAGACTTCCCTCCATCCCTGGAGACTTTCAAGGTGAGGCTGGATCAGGCCCTGGGCAACCTGATCTAGCTGTGGTGTCCCTGGTCAATGCAGGGGAGTTGGACTACATGGCCGTCAGAGGTCTCTTCCAACTCTAAGGATTCTATGATTCCATTAAATGATCTGAAACTTTTGTTTTTAATGCAGTAGTTTCAGTATCCATCACACTCAGAATATTCTGTGCTATGACTTAAAAATTCACTGGGGTGAAGTGAGTGAGAGCAATCACAGAAGTGGTGTAGCTTAATGAGCTGTTATGCAAAACTCTTGAATTAAATCCCAGAATGAGCAGTGTTACAAAAAAGAGCTATCAGAATTGAATAGCACCCTATGCCACGGCACTGAAACAAGGGTCCCTCTGCCATCGCCTCCTGCTCCTTTCAGGACTTGCATACATCACCTCAGGAGCGCACCGCTTTGCCACCTCTGGCTCTCCATATAGCCTTGGATTGCCAATACACCTCAGCAACACCATCTCCAGATTTAAAGAACATAGCATGCCACTTCATTGCAAATCCTGCCCGATAAACTACTCCAAGATGATAAAAAGTGCGTTTCCGCTCACCAGAACTCCTCCTTTTGGTAAATTTCGCTTTCATAAAGAATAACTCCATTCTAGCTCTCCTCAGGAGGCCAGAGCTGGGAAGATATCCAATATAAACAGAAAATAAAGAGCTGTCATTTAGTATTCTGAACCACACTGGCTACTCTCCAACTATAACACAAACACCAGAAATCATGAAGCTCCTGTAACCATCTTCTTTTTTCCAACCCAGGTATGTTTACTGGCTCATTCACACATACAATGAGGCAGCTGCCTTCCTACGCAGCTAGGACTTGTGTGCATCAAGAAAGAAATGAGGCAGTGCTACAGGAGCTGCAAACCAAGCCGTCATCAATATGCTATAAAGCTTTACAAACGAGTAATTTGTGTCTTCACCAAGAAAAAATCCCCCTAAAGCCTACTTTAGAGCAAACTGGGCAACTGCCAAAAGAGAGTCAGTTCAGCGATGTTGGAACTTGCAAGTTTTGGATTGGGATTATGCATTAACAAGATAGAAGAAGCATATATTCTGCAGTGAGTTATTTGTTTTATGAAGTCAGAGCAGATCAGGATTCTTAAATCCATTTTGACACATTCTTTCAAAAAGACTGTGTTTTTCTTTGTCTTTTTTTTTTCCTTAAACCAATAAAGCAGCATGCTGGCATTTATTTTTCCACGATTCCTCCAATTCAGAGGACAGACCAACATTCCCTTGCCAGATGCCGCTCCCTGCATTAGTAGGGGGATCTAAAGAGCTACACTGTAATTTTTACAAGCAATGTAAGAAACTGAAAGTTTTCCTGAAGCTTCTGAAAATGACAGAAATGCATTCAGGCAAAGTTTATTGACAGTACAGTACATATGCTTTACATTTATCATGACACTCATCTCTAGAAGAAAAATTATCCTCAAATGGCTACCAATTCTAACAAACAGTGGTGATCCAGTAGTGCAGATAGCTGTCCCTCTTGGGGATAGAGTGGGAGCCAACCCAAAGCAGGATCTGCAACAGAAGAAAAATCTCTGATCTTCTGACACCGATATTTGATGACTTCCAGGCTGGGTTTGCCCACTGTATTTCTCACAGTAATTCTGAAAATTCAATCTGGTTTTTCTCAGAAAAAGAATAATCAAGTAGCTTGCTACTTATTAATGCAATTTCTTCCTTTTTCACTCTCCTAGTCTTTCTACAGTTTATCATTTGTCTATGAACAATGAGCTCCTAGAACAGCAAACTTCATAGAATCATCAAGGTTGCAAAAGACCTCTAAGATCATCCAGTCCAACCATCCACTTACCACCAATATTTCCAACTAAACCATGTTCCTCAGTACAACATCTGAACGTTTCTTGAACACCTTCAGGGACGCTGACTCCACCACGGGCACAGCCCATTCCAGTGCCCAACCACTCTCCTGGAGAAGTAGTATTTCCTAATGTCCAACCTGAACCACCCTTCCCATTGTCACTTCTATGTTTCACTAAAACAATATGCTGTACCACACAATTATACCGGTTATACTACACAACACTGCATAATCATTCAATGATTATTTTTCCCAACAACTAAAACACCTGCTTGTTTAGACATTCTGTTTCTAATGGTATTCAAATCTATTAAAGAAAGAGAAAGAGTGAAATGCTGGTTCAACCTTTACACTCATAGTCTTTCCCTTAATTTTACCATTTCTCGTTTGCCAATAAAACTAACAAACCAGCAACTGGACATTTAAGGTTTGAAGCTTTAAATAGAGAACAAACATTACTGCAGTTAAGTAGAGACAAAGGCATACTCAGAAAATGAAATTAATTACTTCTAGGAAACTTACATATTTACTAATGTTGTTTCTCCTTTGGCATCACAGAAATGCTGGAAGGAAGGAAGGAAGGAGTGCTCTAGCTCTTGCTTATTAGAAAAATTACTACAGGGTTATTCATGCCATGCAATCTGGAGAGGTTTTATTACAACGCATAACCCCTGCCCAAAGCAGACTGCACCCTCAGACCAACACACAGTAAAACAAGATGAACATCAAGGAAATCTGCAGAATTACTGCAAGTGGAAGCCCACATTCCTACACCTGAATCCCCAAATCTGACCGCATCAAACTACTGCTGCCTCCAGAAAGTGCCTTTAGAAGATTTGCACAATTATTCCATAATCTGTTGCAATGCATAGAGACAGGATCTTAGACAGAAACTTGAGTTTTGGCACAGGGGGAACAGATAACCTTCCCTCTCTCTGTATGTTAGCAGAAAGGAGGAAAAAGTTTGAAATCCCTCTGCTCCTCCATCACGGAAATAAGCATCTACCACCTAGAGAGCAGTAACTAACTATTAAGGTCTGATTAAGTTGCTTTATGAAATACAATAAGCCAGGAGATAGTGTAAGCGCATATGAAATACTCTGTGAGCAACTAGCAATAATGGCTGAGTGCTCCTAACTGTCTATGTGATTTCAACACCTTCTAGTAAATCCAATACTATGCAAGTCTCAAGCAGCACTCCTTCCCAGAAACCCTTTTTCCTCTTCCAGATACAAAAGACTTGGGAATGATTCATTTTTACACAATGTTTTAAAATGGCTTAAACACCTAAGGACATGTATAAGAATGATAAATTCTTTACCACCTCTACATTCATACAGCAACCGTGTACCTGGGTTAGGGTTTTGAAAGAGTTTAAGTCACCCCCAAAGACAGCGAGTACAATTCCTTGTCAGCTTTGCTAGAAGAACTTTGCCCCAGTTGAAACCACAAGATCAGAAACTCTGGTTGCATTATCACTCAAACCATCACACTTCAGAACATCAAAAAACAAAGCAAACTTGTACATGGTGACTGAAAGTATAATTTGGAAAATAAAAGCAAAGTGGGAAAACTTACAAGGACTGTAAACCGCTCAATCCTCTGATGGCTTCGTTAGGTACAGTCTTCAGCTGGTTGTTCTGGAGGGTTCTGTAAAAATGCCCAGTGCGTCAGTGCAGTACTTTGACAATAACATTTATACGGAATACCCCACAGTCCATTTCTAAACTCTTCAAGAGAATGTGACATCATCACATTCATTTTCTTGTGAAATCATCCTATATATGCTACAAAATACACAAACCTCTAATTTTCCTTAAAGCATCATCAACACACAAAGCATTAAGAATCCAATTTACAAAGTACATTCACAACCAAGCACCTCTGAACACAACAACAAGAAGATACAGAATGAAACTAGAGCCAAGCAGAATTAAATTATGCTGTATTTTTAAAAACTCTCTTGTGGGACAAGGTACTATTGCATTATGAGTACTTTATATAAAGTGAATGCAAATAACTGAGATCTCACACGTTATTAAGTACGATTAGGTTTGGATGCATATTAGGGTAACTGCTGTTGGACATGTAAGTTAACTGCTAATTAATAACTAATGTTTCAAGAACTGCTAGAATTTCAGGCTCCTCCAGAGCTGAGTATCCCAATGGAAAGACTTTCAAAGGCCTCAACACTGGGCATTTTGTTCACAAAACATCGTGGCAGATCAGTAGTTTCCTCACTTATGCTGTGTGTTTATGCTTTTTCTTTACAACCTCAGAGTCCCTCTTCATTAGGTTATTTAAATATCTATTTAATTAACTATCTATTACCCTGCCAGCAATTGGAAATGTTTCCAGTGGCTTAAATGCTACAGCAGAAAACCTTTTATCCTTAGGAATGGAAAAGCAGTTGAAGCAAATGTTCTAAGCTTAGAAGGAAAAACAGGATATGAGAAACGGGGCACTCAATTCAAACATTTTATTTTTAATAAGAACTTTCTTTCCTAGTATTAAGTCATTTTCACCTAAAGCAACATCAAACTATCAAATTGATTTCTATCAACCTTAGTGGACAATGCAAAATTCAACCAGTATCGCTAAACTCTAGGTACTAGATAGTCTGAGTATCTGATGGAATAGAACGAGGGGCTGAGAATAAGAAAGAGCTTTGTATGTCCTTCATAACGTTTCTTCCTTCTTAAGATTCTACTGCTACAACCTATACTTCATAAAGAAAAATAAGTGCTCCCATTAGATGCAGTAATTACAGTTCAGACTGTTAAAGAGAAAGTAGGCGCACTATACATTTTTTGGAGGGGTAATAATATTGTTTTAGCAAAGAAAAGAAATCTCCATCCAACCTACCAGTAAATAGGTTGGCTGTGCAGTAAGAAGGCATACGAAGCTCTAAAACCCAATTACTTACAGAACTTTGAGTTCTTTCAACCCAGACAAGGCCTTCGGATGGATAAAAGAAAGGTCATTGCCAGCCAGTCGCCTGGAAAAAAATGGTAATAATAATTTCAATCATTAAACATGGCACTTCTACAATCTTCTAACATAAAAAAAAATCAGCAATGCAACAATTCCTGCAAACAAGTAGGCACTTTGAATCCAAGTATGCCATATGTTTGATCTTCCAATTTTGTATCAGGTAGTTCAGTGGTTACGTATCTTTCACAACCATAATTTACTGAAACCTCGGGGATAAACTTTTGCAAACATGCTAGGAAAAAGAACAACACAACAGACTACAGAAAGATGAAGAATCTTCTTATGGTACTAGGTTTGAAAAGTGCACTTCCCAGTATCAATGTGACTCTCAGGCTTTTGGCACTGCTTTGGTGAAATGCATTCTCTGATATCCATGTGTTTTTAATCTGTGCAGCAGTTTCTCCAGAAACTATGCAGTGAAGGAAGACCAGCTAGATGCTAAGGAGAGGCAGGGAAAAGTTTGTAATAAAGTCTCAAACACAAAGACAATACTCACATGGAGGCAGAACATTTATGATGTTGACAATTGACAGAAAGCCTGCCAATGTTATCATGACATCATCTTGATCATCTTTCACCCTTTTTGCTAGTTATTTGGACTTATTTTTCAGGAAAGAAATCTGTTTTGAGGGGAGGGAAAGAGAGAGGAAGGAAACAGAATCCTCAGCCATACTTGTATTGTCTCAAAATGTGGCTGCTTTCAAACTCGGACTGCTGGACATCAGCATAAACTAAACTGTGAAAATAACCATGATATTGGAAGTAATAAATCCAGGAGGCACTGCAGAAGACAAAGCAGGAAAGCAGAAACATCAGCCCCAACGGCTGCTTTCCAGCAGCTCCACCCAGCCCCCACTCCTTGCTCTTCAACATTTCACCCATATCCTGAGCAGCAGACACTGTGTGGTCCAACCTTTGCTGAGCTCTCAGTGCTGTGACACGAGGTATTTTTTTTAGGGGTAGAAGATAATAATGCAGAACACCTGCTAATACACAGCTGCCAAAAGATGCCATCATTTCAGCCAAAGTATTTGCTTTCAGACTTGGTTTCACATCCAAGCTAAGCAAAATCAGTGTTGGAAGAGGTCATAAAATGAAATCATCTGGTGGAAATACTATGTACGATGCAGTGTTAATAATTAAAAAACAGTATTTGTGCTTTACATGATATCAAAATACACCACCGTTGTTACAGGGAGCTGAAGTGAGCCAGCTACACTAAGGGAAAAATAATATTTCTAAAAGGAAAAGAACAAACTAGTAACAACTGAAGTGTCAAGCTTGCCAGCACAAAGCAACATTAACACATTTTTATCATGCTCTCTACTTCTAACTACCTAACAGAGATCGCCCGAAGCATCTGATCCCAACACAGATCTGCTCGTAGCAGAATTAATGACTTAATAAAATGCTGCCTAATAGAGAACATGATAGCTCTGTTTATCAAATCCATTTGTCAAAGGTGGAAGATTTTATTTATAAAAGGAGAAGAGGATTGCTCACTGTCAAAAGAGTAGTTTGATTTTAGAAAATGGTTCCCATCACTCAAACAGAAAGAAAACAGAAGAGCTGGTTCTATACACCACTGTCTTCTCAGTGATCTGCAGAACGCGGTATTCAAAACATCAAAATAGAAATCCTTAAATCAAGAATAACCTAGCTGAGGCTTCAGCACTGAACTACTTTGGCCGTTAAACCGCAATCAATTCCCACTGCTTAGTGCCCACTTCCAAAAGCAGCAGTGCTGACCAACTTTTGCCCACCAGCTCCAGCTCAGCTGGGCTTCCCAGTGAAAGGAGTTGGCGTGCGACTGATCAAGCATACGCTGTAATTTCTTCCTCTCCCCAAGGAGACCCAGGATTATGATTTGTTTTAAAAAGCTAAACTAAAGCCAGTCAGATAACCTCCCCCAGCCCTACGAAGCGTCGCTCACTGAGTGCCACTAACAAAATTTACAGAGCGCTGGAAACTAAATGCAGCAGAGCCAGAGCAAGGCTTGCGTGACTTCAAACAGCAAGACTTAGCCTTCCTCAAGGCAACTCCTGTTTATTCAGCCTTCTACAACCAACCAACAGAAAAAAAAAATGCAATCCATTACATTTCCGTTTCTCCTAAACCTGGCAGCCTTCCAGGAAACAGGATACAACTAGCCAAGTGTGCAAACTCTTTACTAATCAGTTTGCCAAATATACATTTATCATTCGTGTCCTAGCCTTGGGGAGCGTGGCTGCTCCTTAGCAGCTTGAGGTTCAGCTTTCCAGCAGGCAAAGACAATGGGTTGGTTTGTGCAATGTGCCTGCCTCCGCTGCAGCCATGTGCAGCAGGGCTGGGCTTCTCTTCACATAGCCAGCTGCATTTTCAAGAGAGAAAAGAGAAAATAACAAGGTGTTCAAGAACTACGGAGATGTGGCACCGATGGACGTGGTCAGTGGGCATGGCGGGACCTCACTATGCTGCCTGGGCCCAGTCCTGGAAGCTTCCATGCCACAGTGAGAATTCCAAACTGCTACAAAGTGACACCTGGAGCCAGCCCTGCCTTAAAACTGAGAACCCATCCTTTTCTTCCTTTTGAGAAGAAACAGTTTAAGAGACCAAGGCTGAATGTCCATCTACAGCTCGCTGGCCAAGTGACATCAATGTTCATTTAGAGCTCTATCTCCAAAAGGTGTAGGACTATAAAACAGATTAATCTACAGAGACAGCCCTCTGTCCAGGGCTGCAAGGATTCTGCATTAGTGCATCTAAGCTACCTCAGAGTTTTTGTGGGGCAGCAGTGGAATCACAGTTGTAATGAAACACACTAGGTAGCTTTATTCTAGGCTGGCAATCTCTTTGGAACTGTGTAATGCTGAGAAGTGCACACTTCTATTCTTACTGGAGGAGGAAAAAAAAAAGGCGTTTCAATGGGATCAAATTTCTGCAAATTTGGACAAATTCAGATGGACAAAATGTTATTTCAGAGCAGCAGGATATCAGAGGAGGACATATGGAGGACAAAATACTTCTGCTATCCTGTCATCTCTGGTAGAAGACCAGTACACTCTAATCATTATTTTAAGTGGCACAGTAAATCATCTTCAGATGTAGAGGACACCCTCTTGTTATTACAGAAATCAGGACACAATCTGGCTGGGGAATAATCTTCCACAGTATCTCATCCTCAGAGTACAAAGTAAGCAGAGCTTCTTGCACTGAAATTCTTCTGAAAGCAGCAAAGACTATTCTCTTTCTTTTGGGAAATTAAGAATTCTGCAATTATGAGTCTGACAACCTTGCTGCACGTTAACTGAGCCAAGTTAATCACTGGTATCACTCCAAGATCAGGAAGGATGTCCCAAAGATGCATTTTTGGCTGTAACAATTAAAACCATCACTCATTTTGATAGAATGCAGCATGAACATCTTGGAAACCTCTCTGCTTGTCTTTCATCCCAGATGGTGGTGAACCTCACGTTACTGATAAAGAATAGGTCTCCTTCCGTCCTTCTGAAAGGCTCACATTTGCACGTGGGGAGAGAGAGAGAAGTTTTTCAGTGGGCTTTTTGTTTGTTTTTGTGTGGGTTTTTTTTTCTGTTTTGCTTTGTTTCTTGCACCCTGGTAGTACGCTCCTAACTCTACCTGCCAATCTTGTCTCCAATAATAAAACATAGGGTACTTTCTCCATGGACACACTGTAATCTTACATTCTCAACAGAAAACCCAAATACTTACACAGAATACAATCCTTACGTGTCATAAGAAATCACACAATGCATTATTTCCGCTGTAGCTGCTTTCTGGTGAGACCTAAGCCTCCTACTCAAGATCTAGTCGTCCGCTCAGAGTCCATTTGCCACTGGTTCTCTGCTCCCTCAACACCTCCTTTTAATTCTTCAACTTCTACCTATTTTCATCCTAAAGGGAAATATTCCATTGCTTCCCCTCTTGCACTTTTGCCAGCTCTTTACTTCTTTGCCATCTTCCACCTACCTAATGTTCTGCCATCCTTATATACTTGCCCCAACCCCAACCACCATTTTTCAGGGTTCTTCACGCTTTGCACACAAACCTATTCCCACCTTTTCCAGATAAGTGGCCACTTTGGAACAGAATTCAGGTTTTTTTTAAGGGCAAAGCACAGATCAAATGTCTGATTATTTTTTAAGACAAAGAGAAAAAAAACCAAAGACAACCATCTTATATCCACCTTCTAACTCCCAACAACTGAAAAGCACTGGAGATGCAGTAATGTGCAATGCCCGTTCTCAGCAGCTGCACTTACACTTGTAAATGGGAGCCTCACCGCTGAACTGAACTTCACTTTGGTTATCTGTGCAAAGCAAATGGCCCCTCTGGGACTTTGTCAGCTGCAGCCTGCTGCACTGCTGTGAAGCAAATCAATAACCTACAGATTACTCCAATTCCTCCATGCCAATTTAGCCTAACTAAACGGATACTTTATTCTGCTTCTGGTAACGGAAAGCACGTTCACCCCCTTCTCCTTTTCTTGCAGTAGTTTCATTATTACACAATCTCAACCATTTTTTATAAAACAGCAATCACGTAAGACAAGGCACATCAAGAACCTAAAAAAGTCTCTAACTAGAAACAGTGCTGAAACTTCACCAACTCCATCAGGCTGAGTAGGCGCTTCTCATCCCAAAGCTTTCTAGCACTTACAGCTCTCTGCAAACTATACTGTACTCCAAGGTAATGGTTCATTTTCCAAATGCATTCCTGATCAGAGACTTAAACAACAAACTAAACAGATTAAAAGGAAGTCTAATGCCTGCCCACAGTTCTGCTGCTAAATTTTCAGAGTCACTAGCACCCACTCATATGTCAGCTGAGACAGCAGATCCTCAAAGCTGCTTTTTTCTGTCCACGCAGCCTGTCTGTTGCCCTGACACTCACTGTACTTTCAGGCACGCGCTATCTGAATGACCATGCATCTAGCGGGTGACACTGCAAAACATGGAAGTGGGTTAAATCTACGTGTATGTGGCAACTAATTCTGTTGCCAGTTTTCTAACCACTTCAGATACACAACGGTACAAAGGTAAATACAAAACCCAGGTTTTGCAAACATCTCCACAATGAAAACCTTTGAGAAATGGGAGTCATTTTCATGATGGTTCTTTAAGTAAAGGTTAAGAATCAGGTTATCCAACAACTTTCCAAAAGCTGAAGAAACCCAAAATATTTTATTAGAAACATCTACAATTTTACTTCTATAAAGGAGAGGCAGAAGAAGAACTTTACATCAGTATGGGTTACTTTGTCAGCACAGAGTTAAAATCCACTGATTCTAATTAGGTAAGAACCTCAGTATTCACAACACCCACAAAAATATACCAAAATCAACAACCGTTCAAAAGGAGGTAAGAAAGAAGGTAAAAGAGTGATGTAATCATGTCTTCTTACCATTCCATAACATCAGAGCTACACACGATTCTTTTCTAGGCTGGAGCCTGGAGCTCCGTGCACTCCTGTCTTGTCTCTCATGCTAAGTTGGTTCCGGAAGCTGAAAGGAGGAGCGAGGCTGAACTGCTTAGGTGCTCTCTGGGGTCTCTATGGGAAGGGAGGCCCACAGCCTGAGAGCTTCTGAGGTGCCACTGGGCCTCTAGAAGCTTCTTGCCTAGTTTATGCTTTCAGACAGCCCCAAACTGGTGCTCAGGCAGCATAATAAAGCAAGACGTGTAGGACAGGTCTTGAAGCCTAACACTGCGAAGTTCAGCCTCCGGGCAGCTAAGCTGAGCCAACTCCTGCGTGCACGCATGTGAAAGTACTGCTGAACACCAACTAGAAGGTGACAGATAAGGAAAAAGCTTCAGTCCCTCTCAAACATACTTAAAGCTGACACATCTTGGTATCCTTACACACAACCACGGGAGAACTTTCTAAGTCACAGAAACATTGCATTTGTATCAGCAGGACTGAAACCGATCCAGAATAAAACTGATTTAGGGCTCACATAGATAAGAAAACATTAATTAAACACTGGTTGGCCAACATGTTTTTAAACATCATTTAGCATCTCACACAGACCAGGTAGGTGATGTTTAAAAGCATCTTCACTGACTGCGGTTAATTCTACTTGGGAGTCTTTGCCTAAAGGTTTGTCTTGACTAGAATTTGATGGTGCAAGCTACGACACGCCGACGCACTTTCTAAAGCTCCAGCATACACAAAGCAGCAAACATTTCTAATGTACGCTAGGTGGTCAAGTCAAAGCCTAGGCTCCCAACTTGCTAACACATGTGAAACCTACACCTCACATTTTCTTCATTAGAACTTCACCTCTTGGAATTCAGGCTGGAGGGAGCAACTGAAGAAATTGCCTCCTCCAGCTGTTCAAATATTCAGAGCTGGCAAACAGATGACGAGGGCCCGTCAGCTCCCAGCCCCACGCCAGCCAGCTATTTCTGACATCCCATCAAGGGATGGCCCAGCTGGCTGACCTGCCAAGGGAGCAGCTGAAGGGAGCTCCCTGCCTGTCCCACATGCACTCAGTGGGAGCTGGATGGGGTCAAGCATAGTTTATCAACTCCAGTCAGACCAGCCAGTGTCACAAGAGGATGCTTCAGCACAGCCTCAGCTACCACATGGCAGGTAGACATCAGGAAAACATTCTTACTTTCCTACTCAAAATAAACCCACTGTCTCCAGCTTCCCCTTAGTTGTATCTACGAAAGAGAGAAGAATCACACCATCAGGCATCCCAAAAAACACTCTTCCAAAAGACCAAGCCTCCTTCCACCAAACGCTCCACAGCCAGGTGAGAAAAGACTGCATCCCAAACTACCAGCTCAGCCTTGGTGGCCTTGGCCTCACTCCAAGACATGTCTTATTCACAAAACCAACATAATAAAAGAGACAGACGCTCCCTCTCCCTCCTTGAGGATAACACAACTTGGTGCTGAGGCAGAAATTAGAAGGAAGGGGATCATCTAAATTACATACTGAAATAGATACTACAAAAGCAAGCAGCTGTGATATTTCAGCCAGGTGGTCATCTTCAGCTGCAGTCAAGAGGAAAAATAACCCTAGACATTTCCCTTGCAGATACTTCCTGATTACAACCTTATAGCAAAAACAATTCATTTTCCACTGCCAGTATGCATTTTAATTAATCCTTATGTTCTCAAAATATATTTTGTCAATTAAAAGCCACAATCAGAGACTCTGGCTTGGGGGAGGGGGTGAGTGAGATGTTTAAGAAAGACCTCTTAGTGCTGTAATCAGCACAGATATAATTAAACAGTCATTCCATTCTCAGCTGGACTATTTCTTTTCCTGAAAAACTACAGTTGCATGCTCACTCTCTCTCTGGCTGTTTACTCACCTCTCAAAAAGCAGATGAGCATTTCAGAAAGGAGAAACCTTTCATTGATTAAAACTTTCATTTTGTCACTTTAATTCTCTGGAACCACTTTTACCCGCTAATAAAAACCTCAATAAAATAATAATCTGAAGACAGCGTCATAAAGACAGACTCTTTCGTATCATATGAACAAAAGCAGAAACAAAACAGACCTTGGTAAAGCACACATCTGCAGGGTCATGGAGCACTGTAGTCTCTCAGTGCCTTCAGGAGTGATTATTTTCTTGCAATACACTCTTCGAAACTACAAGAGTCAGAGGGCAGTGAGCATCTTTCCTACCCTCATGGAGAAGGGGTCAGTGCCCTGCTTTCAAGGCTGACAGCTTCAGGGGGCAGATGCCTTATTGTTTAAGCTCTACCCAGCAGAGCAGGGCAAAGAAGAAGGGAAGGTTTTAAAATGTTAAAAGAGTGGAAACTAAAACAAGGTAAAAAGGTCATTAAGTCAGGGAGACATTTGCTTTGTTTGAGTGGTGCAAGTTTCTGAAGTCAAAATAGAAAACTGGCCAAGAATAAAAATCACGGCAATTTGCCTTCCCTGAGAGACAGCCATTTAATTAATCCAGCTGGTATTTCACCAGTGCAGTGAATAGAAATCATACAGTCAAAACCCCTTATACTACTTCAGATCATTTTATATGTTAGAAGGAACTAAAACAGTTTAGAAAAGCACCAAAACACTGTGCAGCCTGGCTCTTCTACTTAAAAATTCACATTGCAAAACAG
Organism: Pavo muticus; assembly: GCA_016647715.1. NCBI lineage: Eukaryota > Metazoa > Chordata > Aves > Galliformes > Phasianidae > Pavo > Pavo muticus. The sequence continues at coordinate 607,973 of JACDJE010000248.1, forward strand.
TTTCTGCTTTCTAAAAACACTAAATTATCTAACTATATTTTCCTCCTCTAGCTTTCTATAAATATTTTAAGGTGTGGTTAGAAAACCGCGGCCAAATTCTTCAAAGATTTTTAGTTTCCATACCAAGTTCAGGGCTGTATCGCATTTATGTTAACATTTTCTGGAGAACACACTTCTTTAACTGCTGTGGCAAAGCCCTTGGTGGTCCGCTCCTCACTGACTCTGACCATTGCTGTTTCAATCATTCGCAAATTACTTCCAGATGGGTATCAGTTACACAGAAATGGAGAATTTTTATAACATTTATAAATACTGCAAGAATCCCACAGACACATGGTAAGCGCACTATGCTGCAACAAGCACAAGCTTGTGAGCAGGGGCACAAGGAGCGCACAGCCCAAGAGGCTGATGCTGCTTGCAGATTAGCTGGAACGCCTCTGTTTCTGCTAGTAGTACTCATGTATCGTCATGGTTCAAAAACTCATATTATATCTGCAAATACAATACTATGTGGGGCACTCAGTGCCCTGAGCACAGCCATTTAGCATCACACAAGGCAGTCTTCTTCCACCTGGCCTCCAAGTGCCATTGCAGGAGGCCATCGGTCATCACGTGTATTGGATCTGCCAGTCTTGTGGAAATGTCTCCAGACATCGTGCCTGGAAACAGCACCAGATGCATAAGTTTAAGGCACCCAAATCAGTGCCTCAGTGATATGGTATCTTTAAATCAAGCAGCCAGCTTTTACAAATCTGATACGCTACTCCTCTCACTTTTAGTTGCTACCATTCCTTTCAGGACTTGGAAAACGATCCTCTGAAGTCTTTTGAGACTACCAAATTGCACGAAGGAAATGACAACCCCAATATTAAAGAACTCCTAATGCATTTTTTTAATCCAATCTTCTCCATATGTGCACTACATAAGACTTAACCTCCTACATAATACATTTAATTGCATTCCATTTAAACTCAATTAAATTTTGCGATACTATTTTGCAATACTAACTAACTCTTCCAAGGCTGAAGGATTTGACAAACAGCAGGGCTAAGGAATGATACAAAGAGAAAGGTGTCTGGGACTCATCCCCAGGATGAGTAGAGTTAATGGTGTTCACGGTGGTGTGGTACTTACTGCATTCCCATTAGTTTGTGGGATTCTCATTTGCTTTAGGCATGTAATTCTTGGGAAAAGTTCTAGATGGAAAAGTTGCTTTCAGCACAGATTTCAACACCACTTTGCTTTAACTCTGTCTCTCTTTCTTTGGCATTGAGACTCACACCCAGGTTTGTGTGCTGAAAAAGCAGTTTTATTAGTGCCTAGCAGTCAAAATTTGGATCTGTTCAAGTGTAAACAAAATCCAGGAAGAAAGTTCGAAAATCATCTGTGAGTGGAGAGGGAAAATTGTGGTTGTACAGTGGGAAGTACAACTGTTCTAGAAACAACCAGGAAAAGTGAAGACCAGAAATTTCTGTACTTCTGTAGCCTGTCCCATAGAGAAAATGGAATCAGCAGAATGAAACCAAAGTGCGTCTTGTCTGGTGCTGGCTATTTCAGATAAGAAGGTAAGCTGCTCTTGTCTGAGTCCACTGTAGCCTACTGCATTCTCTTTAGGAAGAGCCTGAACCCGAGTTGATGTGCATGTGGATGACCATAATCAAGTCTTTACACAAAAGGAAGAAACTTTCCTCATTTCACTGCCAGTAGACAAGTCCCAGAGGCTCTACTGAGAGGCTGCAAACAGTAAATGAGCTGCTACTGTGAAACATTAACAACTCACAAGTCTCACTTCATGGTTTTCAAACAAGAAAATTTGAAGAACTGACGGTAGATACCGTCAACTTATGGTTTTGCTCTCAGTCAATTTCCTATTGCCCTACATCTGTGATAGCTTCTGAATTGCAGACAGTTTTTCTTTCGTAATCTTTCTGGAGGTTCTCCTACCTCTGTAGCATAATACTGCTGGTTGCTATTTCCAAGGTGAAAAGAGGCTATGGATAAAGGAAGAGATTGCTTCACCTACACTAACACACACAGTTACCTTCCCAAATCTTCCAAAACAAGACCATCACCTTCCAACACCTATCCTTTGTAGGAGTTAAAAATAAAATAAAAACAGTATTTTTTTGTTCTTCTGTACTTAGTAATTATGATTATGTCCAATTCTTTGACAAGTACCATTTTTACTGTAAGGTTTTTGTTTTTGTTTTCAGAACTTGCTTTAATTCTGAAGTCAGCTAGGAATGATTTAAAGCTTTTGGGTGTACACATATAACTCTGAGCTTAATGCCAGTCTTTTTTTTTTTCTCAGAATGACATGTTGGAATTTGGGGGGGCAGTGAGGTGCATGTAGCAGAGAGTACTTAGGTTATAAGCAATAGATGGTGGCTGAAGGCTCTGCCTTCTTTCTTTACCTCCTGACACACCCCTGGATTTATGGAAGTTACGCAATATGCACACCCACCAGTTATGTTTTATTGCTTAATTACTTCTAGAGAACAAATGAAGGCTCCCACAGTCATCTCAAGTTGGGGATGGAGTTGAGAAAACAGCATTGTTTGTTGTTTCAACATTTGGTCTGAAATATGACTTAAACATTTTGGGGAAAAAAAGAACTACAAATATAGATTAACAAAACAAGATACAGACATCCAGTAGCACATATTATAAAGCACATAGGGAGCGTTGGCCAATACAAATTCTGAGCCAAGCAAGCTTCCCCAGGCCTCCAATTTTTTTTCTTTTTTTTAATTGATTACTCAAGCCACGCAGCAGCCTTTCTTATATCATGTCAATCATACAAATGCACCATTTGAAATCCTGGTAAATGTATCTTTCTCCACAAGGCATACTAGGATTTACTGTAAATTTAAGCTATGCTTAAAACAAGATGTAAGAAAACAGAAACTGGTAAGCAGGAAATAAAGTATCACAAACGCAATTCAGCTGACATTCACCTATACTTCACAACTGCACTGAACCAAACTAGAGCTACTTAAGCTCAGTGGAAACAGAGACATTTAAGTGTATTAACAATGGTAGCTGCTACACTGTCAGGATAGACCAGAGACCAAAATTTGAAGCAAAGGCAGAACTCCTTATTAGACCCATCAGTGGAGCTGCAGCACAAGGAACACTCATAAAGAAGCCTTCAGGAAGAAAAGCCTTTCTACAGCCATCTCTATCAGCTTCTGCATAACTTTTGGTCCATGGAGATGGAACAGATGTATCAGCTATAGCAGATAATTAGAGTCAGAAGATTCCAGGTTTTATCTGTCGTTTTGCTACGATATCAGTTTAACCTGCTGCCCTCTACAATTGGCTTTTTTTGCTTCAGTTTCCTTTTCTTTAGAAGCTGGAACAATGCTTCCCTACTCCATAAGGGTTTGTCTCTTCTTGAGAAATGAACTATTATTTCCCTGAGATGCATTTACTGAAAACAAAATCTGTTAACACAAAATTCACAGTTCCAGTCTCTGCAAAATCACAAATGGAGATGGCCTTATTTTGTATTTTAAATACTGAAATACTATTTACTCTGGCATTGTGAAAATGCAAGAGAAAAAAGTGGCTTTGCCTTCCCTGCTGCTTATTATTGGAGGTTCTCAGCATTGTCTGGCAAAGATTGAACCATTACCCTACTTTACAGATAAGGAAACTAAGGCAGACAGAAGTCACTTGTCACTACTTACTGAAATAGTAAGTCAAAGCCTTCCCCTTATTTATCAACTCTGAAAACAGCTCTCAAACCCAATCCCATTTAGTGCTATGCTGTTAAGGAGTGGTTCAACTGCAAAGGCATCCCAGTGAAGGCTTCAGTTCAGCAAAACACTGGGCATGTGAGCATGGGCGTTAAAGTTCAGAAGCGCAGGTACCATCTAAGTAAAACCTAAAGCTAAGGAGAGGGACGGGTGAGAAGTGGGTTATGGGAGCTGGAGAGTGATAAAAAGTCCTGTACCACAGGACTTAAGGTTCTGAAGCAGGTCAGGATGTGCTTGTGAGCACTGCCTCTGCAGCCCGCAGGGGCAAAGGGAGCAAGCTGCTCAGTAACTGAAACAACGTATATTTTATGGAAGTTATGCAACAGCTACACTGTAGCTCCATCGGAAACAATGGTAATTACACACCTCTCATATCATCTTTGGCTAACACTGTAATTAGGATGTGTCATCACTCTAGCCGTGATTAAAATAATTACCATAAAAAGTCCCTTGTAAGTAGCATTTACTGTTCCGGTTTCCAAACACGTAAAGGATTATTATTTTTTTTAAGGCATAATTGCTTTCTCTGTTCACAGCTTTTCTCAACGCTGTTTCCCCACCCACCTTCCACTTCTACACAGCCATAGGATGTCATAGCAAAACGAACTCTTGTAAAAACACTTACAGCTCTTCCAAGTAGGGAAAGTTCTTGAACGCATCCTCTGGTAGCCTGGTGATGTTGTTCATGCTGACATCTCTGTGGAAGAAGAAACACAGATTTGTCAGTGAACAGTAAGGCATTTTCACACTCTAGGAAAAAAATGGTGGAGATGGCCTGATAACAGACAGAAGCTTTCTAGCATCAAACTGCAATAACTGTTTCTGGAAATAGTCAAGCTAAACTTTCAAAGCATAGTAACTTGAGACTCCAGTCTCAGCAAAAACCTTTCTCTGAGGTGTTGGTAAAAATGTTTTCTGCTAACAAAAAAATCAGAAACCTACGGGGTATGCATGCATGGTAGAGTCAGTATGGTACTGTTATCCCCAGCACTGATTTTCACCAACTTCCACATGCATACAATTTTAACACATGGTTAAGGCTGCTCTAAAACCACAGCATATGAAAAATTTTTTTAAAGATTATGACCACCCACCATTCAAATTTTCACCCTGCAATGCCTTCATTTAAGAACAACAACAACAAAATAAATATGTGCATTGGGACTTAGTAAAGAGCTTCTGGCAAACAGCTTCTGGAGCAACTGACAAGAAGAACAGAAACATGTCCCAGCTCCACCAGAGTCTTTTTTTTTTTCCCCCTACAAAACCTATAGGCGTCCTCGAGGTAATATTTTTAAGCAGATTTCACTCACAGCCCATGAGCAGAGGCAGGCCGGCAGCAAGTGCTTACATGATAGGTATGCAGACCTGTTCAGCTTTCTGCTTTCCAAATGAGCAGTAAGTGGCAAACTTGGTGCCATCACCTCAGTTCACATCTATGTAACCATCACAGATAATCTCCTCCTAAATCAAACCATTACTCAGTATAAGAAGTAGCACAAAACCAATTCAGCTTGATAATTAAACTAATAACTGCCTAACAATTCAGGAAGCAACATCAGTTCTTACTTTATACTTTGCTACTTCTTTGTTTAAGCATAAATTTAATGAATTTAAGGAGAGTCAGTGATGCTCCTTGGTACTGCTGTAACTGGAAAGCACTTCACAGATGGACACACAGCACCCTGTCAAGGACTCTGCATGCAACACGTGGCGCTCTTCAGGACAGAAGTACAGAAAATCCCATCAATCCGAAAGCAATAGCCTCGAAGTTTCTAAAGCCAGAAAGGTCCAATCTTCAGAAACTTCCCAGGCAATCACCAAAGAATTGATGGAAATCACGTAGACATCTTGCATGGCTGGCGTCCAAATTCTACGTAATTTCAGCTTTCTCTGGGATCCGAAATTAGCAAAGAATGCTTTGCCTGTAGCTCCAAGTGTTAGCATCTATCATTTCAATACAGGGAGTAGACTCTCTGGACGTAAGCACTAATCAGAACACCTTAATAATGAAGATTGGAGAAGCATCATCGATATCCACAAACTCGATTAAATCTCATTTTCAGTGAAATTGCATTTCTAACAAGAAGATGAAAAGATGCATTGTGATTCCAAACTCGGCACTATGATATGAACGTTCAGGGTGCACCTACCCCAATGCTTTGCTGCAAAGCTGGTTTTATTACCAAGTTGCCTCAATTAGAAGCGACAGAAGTAAGCTCCAGCAGCAGACATGGTCAGACACAGGCAGCAGGGGCACACTGGTGTTTGTTCTTAGGGGGCTAACACCTGCACGTAATAGCAGAGCAACCTTTTGATCACCATTAAAAAACCCTGCTTACCCTGAAGTGGTACAATGAAGCTCAGACTATGTATCTCAAAGGTGGTGGGTCTGCACCCCAGACTTGCTGCTGGGATTGGAGCTCTGCAGTGCACCACATTGCAGGGCCAATGCCGCCGGCAGTGTGGCCAGGTAGAGCTGCAGCTCCCAGCAGTTAGCCATTAACTCGGCTTATCTGTACCGAGGAGCTGCATAAATCCCTGCTCACTTACCACCTTCGGCTGGGGCAGGTCAGGGCGTGATCAGGCACGGAGCTGGCACCGAAACTGCAACAATGAGCAGCCGAAGGTGGCAATGTGTTGCGCAAGAGAAAGCTGCATGGAGGGGATGGCATGAATCACGGCCCTATCGTTACAATTAGTTTCGCCATTTCAGGCAGAAGAGATTAACAGCAGTAAACAGCCTGGTTCTCCCTCCAACAGCACTACTGCTGGGTGGCTGAGCCATCAACCAGGCTCGCACGTGGACAACAGCTGCAGACTACCCTGCAAGTTTCAGTCTTCTTTTTGGAGAAGGAAAACAAAAAGAAAGATGAACCACAAGCGTCTTGCAGAAACCTACTGGGCAATATTGTTTCATTTTCCCAGGCACAGCAGAGCCTAATTTCTCCCACCTGGCAAAGTCACAGCAACACTCCCTAATGAGCACAGAACAGGAGAACAGCGCTGGGGTCTCTGAACTGAGGGACATCTACCTGCAGTAGCCAGCTACTGAAAAGGAAAATCTCAGCCAAAGCCAGACACAATGGGCTGCTTAAAAAATAAACTTAAAATATTTCTGTGCTCCCTTAGGGTTCATAAGCAGCTAACTTTTTGTCCCTCCACCTATCTTTTGTGAAGCTTAGAAGGAGAAAGGGAAGGAGGGAGAGGAGTGTTTGTTGAAGGAAAGAAGATCATGTTTCAACAAGGCACCTTTAAAATCCTATAAAATACTCCCTCTAAGCAAGCTTAACCTGTTTGCTGATAGATAATAGCATGTAATACTGTAGGCTCCATTCAGTCTTTTCCAAGGTCTGGGCCCTCTGCCACTGAACTATTTAATTATAACACTTACAAAATGATTTAAGTAGAGTTATCTATATTTGAATAAAGCCCTCCCACCTACTTGTACAAAAACAATTAGGTAAAAGGTCTTACTCTTACATAAAATTCCTCAGGTAGTAACACTGATCCAGCTTCAGTAGTACTAGGAAAAGCTACAGTTGTTAATATTTTTTAAAAACTGAAATATTAAATAAGCCAGATTACTGAAAATGTAATACAACACAGTGCTGGAAAATACCTGGCAACAATGAGCTGTCCATTATCACTGTGAACATTAAAATGGTAATAGTTTCTGTCCCCCTTTTTAGATAATCAGACAAAGAACTGTTGGTCCAATACGTAGCTGTATGGCATTGGACACCGCTTGGAACAGAATCCAGGTTAAGTCCAGCCAACAGAACTTCAGAAAAGGACACTGATGCTCCAAGGGCACAAGTCAGTGCAAGTCCCAAAGGTGCTTCTCTTAAGACCTTGTTACTGCTAGTCATGCCATCTCCAACAGCAATCAAATAATAGCAAAATTCAAAAATGAAAATAGAGGAATAGTTCTGGCTGCAGAAGGTGTCACAGGAGGGCTGTGAGCACTCCATACTGGATTCTTTCCGCTAGCATCAGTGTGTGCTGCATCTACAGCAATGGGTCAGGAGCTCCACAGAGAGACAGCGGGCTGGAGCAGAAGCTGAGCCAAGTGACCTATGCTGGTTCAAGCGGCATGGGGGTGCTCACTGTTGAATCCCTTGGAGGAACGTGCTGACAGGATGAAAACCAATTTATATGCAAGCAAATCACATCCCAGGAGGCAGTCTCATTGGAGACCAACAGCTGAACTCCACCTCAGTTTCAGAGCTACTTTCCCATTTGGCCAGTTCCTTCAGGATGGATATAAAAACTCTCAGGGGACAGTGCAAATCAGCTTGCATTAACACTGTCCCATGTCTTAATCAGATTTGGTATGTAATGAAAGTGCAGAAAGCCTAGAGGGTCAGCAGTTAAATTTTAATTAAATTCATTCAATTAAAAAGAAAAAATGTAGGATTTTTTTTTTGTTGTTGTTGTTGTTTTCCTGTATATTCCTGATAACAAGAAGCTAACAATTATCTTCCAGAAGCATTACTTCACAGCCACCACACTGAACACTAGTTGCCCAGACTGAATTCAATTAATGCAACTACAATATGTAGATCTATTATATGCAGGCATGTCAGCCCCAGCAGCTAAAAATAATGAATGGAAGGCAAACAAACATCAGGCAAAGGAAAGATGATGCTTCCAGAAAAGCCTACACTTGAAAAGTGACCTTGCAACAGTGTCTGAATTTCATAAATGGTGAAGTGACAGGTCAACTAATTAATTTCTTACCTTTTACACATTATAGAATAGAATCATATAATCATTAAGGTTGGAAAAAATCACTAAGATCATCAAGACCAACCATCAGCCCATCCCTACCATGCCCACTGACCATGTCCCTCAGTGCCACATCTCCACGGTTCTTGAACACCTCCAAGGATGGCGACTGCACCACCGCACATTTCTCACTGCAAGGTTTGGTTACCTCGGCCCGTACTATTATGTAACAAGCATAAGGTATAAAATAACAACACACAAATGCCCCAGTGTTCGACACTGCACTTAAAACTTACGTTCTCCAGCTTCTAATGAGGGCTAGGCAGGTGTCAGCCCAACTACCAAAGGGTCGGGCAGCTACCCCACATCCTCCCATCCTTACTGCCAGACCTCAGCACAGTTTTCTCCTTCCAGATTTCATTCACCACTCCTTTTAATGAGACAAAAGGTTTGGAACCATTTTTTGAATTACAATAGATGTTTTTCCTCATTAATCTTAAATATGGTCCTATTGCCCCCTGAAATGACCACAGACCTCCAACACTTGAACAGCACAGAAACATTTTCTGGACGCATAACTTAATTTTGCACTCACAGTAAGTACACCAGTCATGCAATTTATGCAAATGTTTCCTTTTCCACTTCTAAGAAACATTCTTATAAGAAAGGAAATATCCAAATACTTCAAGACTTAGTCAACCTCTTCCCTGACCAAGGTGTTAACACCGCTGCACTCCCACCTAGCAAATACATGGCCACTTCCTATAGACCCGCAGCACCTTATCACCTTTTGTTTGTACAGCAGCATGAAGCCAGGAGCACGGTTCAACGTGTCACCCCGACTGGCGCTGGACAAACACTTGGCTGGAGACACTCCTTCCCCAGAAGGTTTGCTGCTCACCTGGGCATTCAGCCACTCAAGCAGTTTTTTAGGCAATGCTCACTTGTGGATGAAGCACATAAGGTTCTTCTTCAGGGAGCCATCGCCATTCAGAACAGCCACAAATTCTGGCTAGAGAGGGGACCAAGGCATTCAGCAGCTTTAAGAAATGAGGTATACAGAGCCCTGCTTCAGGAAAAATACCACAAATGCACATGCACTCTGTTGATGCCAGTCAGCCTTGGGCATTTTGCTGAAGCAGGACCTACAACGTTTTCACTGACAGCCACAGAAAGGCTAAAAAATGCCAGACAGGTCTGTTCCTGTAACAGAAGCAACATTCCCCTCTTTCCCCACCATATTTGTCCTTCCTTCTTCTCATGTCACATCAATCTGTTTTTTTCCTCCAACTTGATGTCTTAGCTTTCTTTCAGACACAGTAACTAGCTCTAATGTACCCTATTCATGTGTCAGTCAAGCCATCATCAAGATACTGGAGGGAACAATACTTGTATGCAAAGACCTATTTTGGACTGGTATTTGAGTCACAGTGGGCCAGCCATTAAGCAATCACACGTAGGATTAATGGTTTCTGTTGACACATGGTGTGGAATTAACCAAGAGAAAGTTCCACTGCGTTATTACTAAAGGGATCGCAGCCCGGAATTGAAATACAGCACAAGTTCCTGTGCTCCTCCATTCATTTTTTAAGAGCCGCAAGTTTGGTGTGCGTTTGGGGCTAAAGGAAGAGCTCATTTTCAGCTGGAGAGGTAAACAAAATGCCTTTTGGTGTAAGAGTATTTCCCTTACAGATGTAGAAATTATTTAAAGCAGAGACTAAAATGACATATCATTCAGGTTTTGGTATTTGCTTACTCTCTGACCCAGAGAGTGAGCACAAAAATGGGACCATGACTGCACCAGGCACAGCAGACAAACAGCCTAAGGGTACATCTGTGCTGAGACACTCTTCACACACCCACAGGTATCTGTCATGGGATGGGACCAAGTGACCCACATGAGGCTGTGAAGAAGTGTAGATGGAGCAGAACAGGAGCTGGGACCATCCGCATCCCAGGTCTGTGTGGGATCCTGCACATCACGCTGCCACCCCAGCACTGGGCATGGAAACTCCCCACATGGTTCTATCACAGCACTCTCTGACTTCCAAGTTTTTAAAAGCCATGTAGTACAAACCATCACTGAAATCCAAGGCAGGTGGGATACTGCACTCACCTTAGTGCAGACCTGCATTCAAGCTATTCTCAACAACCAGCATTTGCTGACAAAACTGGAGATCATCTGTAGAAGCCAGCAGAGGCGACCAGAAGGAATTTTCAATCCACAGGCCTCCACGCATGAATCTGACAAGTGCAGTCTTGTCGTGGGGGAGAATAGAGGACAGCAACAGATTGTATGCTTTAGGCTACAACCTATGGCACCTCCAGGGTGCAGTTACAGGTATGTTTGCTGATGAAGAAGGCTGTCTTATGTTCCACTGTGCAACTGCTTATAGGCAGCATGCTGTAATCAGATCATTAACAAAAATCAGACCAATCACCTAGATATAAATAATAACCCTTCTGCTTTATGTCCTCCCTACAGCAAGGCCTCACAGGGCACAGGAAGGAGGGAAGGTACTAAAGAAGGCAATGAGAACTTGCCAACTAAAGAAGACACAACACATAGCTACATCATCAACAAAATCAACACCAAATTCCCTAAAGGGGTTTGACAGAAAGACAATTGTCATGTACTAAGTAAATGAAGCTTAACACTGTGCTTGCAGCCCACCTCAGACAGGATGGTATTGGCAGCTGGGACAATCACCCTTACCATCTCACATTCACAGTAAGCCATCAAGGTAACCACATAACAACCCTATACATTTCTATTTTTATTAATGAGTTAAGTCAGTCCCAGGTTAGGGATAGCAGAGTCCTAATTTAAGGCTAAATCCAACAGACACTCCGCATGTGACAAGGTCAGTGTTATGCATGCTGCTATTGAGGGAGCTCTCAAGCACTTTTTCCTTACCAAAAGCTTTTGTGAACAACTGCTGCTGAAGTATTAACAACAGCACCAAACTATGTAACCTAACCAGCTTAATAAAACCTGTCTTATTTTCTTTTCCCTCCCCACCTCCCCTCTCAAGTCTCTGCTCCTCAGCCACAAACACACACAACACACCCTGAGCTACATGCACAGCTCCAAGGGCAATTCCACGCAGCGTCAAGGCTCTCCCGGAGAGCCAGGCTCACCCTTTGGACTCTGGGACAGCACATCTTGCTCCACCTAGCAACAGCCCTACAACAAACAGTGCCAGCCCAGTGCTGCTGGAGGAGCCGGCAGCCTCTGGCCACAGCCCCGGCCGGGCACCACCAACTCTCAGGAGGCAGATGGGGATACAGCTATGGATGTTTCTGAGCTGTCCTGACAGAGCCCAGCACTTAAAATCACAAACAGAAAAGCAGTACTATCCTTATACACACATACACGTACAAAAGTCTTCTGCTTTCACTTTGTCTTTTTGCTCTGTTAAGAAAGAGCACATGAACGGCTACAAATCCAAACACATAAGAAAGCCAACTTCAGTAATTTTAAGTATTTTGAATTTTACTCGTTTTCTGCTGCTTTATTTTTGTCTGCTAGTCCGTCCTACTCAATATTTAGAAAGCAACTCGAGCCTCAGAACTCTGGGTAAGCCCGACATTTTTAGGAGACCAAAGCAAAAAAGGCAAAACAAAATTAGCGTATGAACGCAGTCCCTGATAGGATTAAGTCAGAACAGAAAATATAAACATTTCAACCAGACCAAACCTATATACAACGGTGCCAACGTTTGGGATTTTTTTCACTTGCATAACACACATAACTTGGATGCAACTAAAAATTATTTCTGGCCAAAAAAAAAAAACAAAACTTTTTTCTGCAGTACAGCTCTATAATTATCTATATGCTGTGGGAAAACAAAAAGCACACAGTGCTGCTTTCTAGTGTCAAAATAGATTTCATGGCAGCACCTGGAACTGCCTTTATAGAACTAAATGTGCTTTCACATGGCACTTTCTGAGGCATCTCGAGCTGGCTGATGACATGTGAGCTACCCAGTTTTGCTAAGATGCAAAATGTAGGGTTTGGTAATTCTTAGTCGTCAGCCACTGCACAGCATTTTAACAGGCAAGTTATTCCCAATTCGAGTAAAAGGCTTTCCACCCTGTTGAGTTACACTGGTTTCAGCTACATTCCTTTTTGACCTGAGATGTATGGCCAAGTCCACTGCACACAGCAAAACGCAGTGGTTGTTCATATCCACCCTTACCTCCCAAGGAGCCTTAGACACTAACTCAAAGGAGAGCCACACAAAATGCCTGCCAGGACACTCAAGGATCAGCTACAGGTTCAGCTGGTCACCCCTTTCACTGCCAGCACATCTGTGTGCTCAGCCATCACTGCCAACATTGCACGAACAACTTCAGAGCGCTGCTCACACACACAGTTCATGTTTTCAGGAACTTGGCAGAGCTGGAGCCCTGTCCTGACAGCAGCCAGCGGATGACAAATATATATATACGCACACGCTATCATTATAAACCATGCCTAAATGCAGACTTTGGGAGGCTAGAGAAGGGGCCCCCACTGCCACCCTACTGTAATCACCAGCAGGCCTGCTGAGCAGCCAACACGCTGAGATGGATTTTGGTGTAACAAACCTCAGTGGATGAACTCTGAACAAGACAAAGCTTCTTTATCTACAATTGCCCCAAACTGGAGCAAATATCTCCAGGATCAACACAGTTAGCAAGCCCAGTTCGTCATCAGCCAAACCTTTTCACTCACATGAACTAAAAGCATAGGTTCCAACAAAGAAATTCTAGGGGAAAGTAAAAACAAGGGGTAGGAAAGGCCATTATAACATTTTGGACCAACTGACAGCAATGTGGGAGAAGAGGCTGCAAGTTTCCAGCCCACAGGTGCTTTCTGAGGTCCCTAAAGCTTGCAGTTGTGGGCCCTCCTGCTAACTGCAAATGTCGTTCTGCAGTAAGGCACACAGCAGATAGCGTGGTCTGAGCTGACGGCCATAACAGGGTTAATGCACAGTGCAAACCAATTAATAAAATAAACACCCTAGTGTTTTTTTTTTTAAAGGAAAAGAAAAAAAAGAAACTAAAAAAATAATCCCACTCTGTCACACACACCCTGAGTATACTGTTAGCGTAGGGAACCCAGCCATTTAGGCAGCCCCACTCCAAGCCAGCATATTCACAGTAGTTTTCAATAAACATCTACACAAGTCACTGGAGGGGAAAAAAAAATCTGTTTTCTTTCATACAATTTCACAAAACTAACTGTCATCACAACCATCCTTGTGGCAGAAAAGTCCATATTTGCCCGCAGTTAAATCCGTCTGCAGCTGCCCTGTGGAAAAGACAGCCAATAATTGGCTTCTTTCACCTCTGTTAACCACGAACAAAAGTGTCATTCAGCTCCCAAATGGACAGAAGGCACCAATGGATGGGCAGCTAGCTGAGCCAATGGGCTGGAATAACAATAACCCTGTAGCATTTTCTTTTTCCTTTTGTTTAGTCTTTCAAAGCCCTTAATTAAGACCCTCACAAAGCACCCCTACAGGCTCCTTTCAATGAGGCATTACACGCCTGTTTTCTTGTACTTAAGGAAGAAAAGTAACAGGGATTTCTGAAACACATTAAGCAGTATACACAATTTCCACGTATTCACCACCGAAATACTGTTACATTTCAGCTTTTAAATATTATCGGCAATAAAAGACAAGTTCGAGTTTGCTGCGTCCCCTCTTTGCTGTAGGTTCCTTCCTATTTTAAGGTAAAAAAACCAGCATGCAGTCGGCCATTAATGTGCCAGAAGGGCACAGGCTCATCCAGCCCCACAGCGGGCGGACATCTGGATGGACAGAATGGATGGATGGCGGACACGGTCAGACAGCCCTGGCGGTCCCACGGGCTAGTTATGGGCTGAAATTGGCACTTCTCTACACTCAGGTAGGCTCTGCTGGCTGGTGGGGCCTCACCAATGATCAGCTGTGTGTTTGTCTGCAATGTATGTGGAGGTCTTCAGAAGGTGCCAGCAGACCCCCCGAAAGCACGTGGTGCTCCCAGGCCTTGGCTGTGGCTCAGCAATGGCAACCTCTCTGCTTCCCCTTGGCTGCTGTTTGTTTTACACTAATCCAAGAGCCAGATGCTTGTCCCTATATTTACACAGCCCAGGAAGCAACTTGCCTTTCAGGAACTGTCCTCCAATGTTAGGCACCAAAATCCCTCTGAGTCTTGACTGAGACGGCCAAATTAATGCCCAACAAATACCCAACGGCCGTCACCTGTTCTACACAGTGTTCTTCCTCCCTCCTGCTACACGGAAGTATGATGTAGCTCTACAACAAGGTAAGAAAGAAAAAAAAGGGGGGGGGAGGGAGGGGAATACATGCATTATTTAACTCCAAGTGTACATTTCGGGAAGCCTGTCCACTAGGACTTGTTAAAGCAGTGATCTTGCTGGAATTTCAATGTTGATCAAGCAGGAATTTGCTCTCAAGTTGTTGTATTAGAAAGTAATTCAAATTTCAGAAATGAACATAAAGCATCATCCTAAGTGTGTTTGGTGTTATTAGATACAATCCAAACTCACACTGTGCCAAGACAAATATCCCAACGAGAGCACCTGACAAAAGACCCTTCAAAACAAACTCCCAAATCACACAATCCTACAATCGTTTAGAAGGAACCCTCAAAAGCCATCTGGCCCAACTTCCCCGCAACAAACAGGGACACCTACAGCTCCATAAGGTGCTCAGAGCTCCATGCAGCCTGACATTGCATGTCTCCAAGGACAGGGCATCCACCATCTCTCTGGGCAACCTGTGCCAGTATCTCACCACCCCCAACTGTAAAAAAAAACAACCTTCTTCCTTATGTCCAATCTAAATCTCCCCTCTTTCATTTTGAAACCATTTCCCCTTGTCCTATCACAACAGAACCCAAGATACACTGGAAGTAACAAATGCCACTGTTATAATATAGTGTAAAAAAGCAAAACAAGACTCAGCTCCTCCCTCCCATGCCCAAAAAAGCCCCAGAACCGGCCACACAAAGGGGAAGACCTGCCTCTCACTAGTGCACGGCCCAGCACCCAACACTGATGGCTCTCACTACCTACACAACCATGATGTAAAAACATAAAATAACACGGCCTGCTTTGCCAGCACAGTGGCTGCACAGTCTGGTGGAGGACTGCTCCTTGGTGCCCGCGTTCCCAGCAGAATGAGCTGCATCAGCACACAAGTGTCCTGCTGGCACAATGTCTGCACATCAGAGCTGCTTGCCAGCTCAGCTCGCTTGGTTAGGAGTCACAGCCGAGACTGAATACTTG
Source organism: Pavo muticus (assembly GCA_016647715.1). Taxonomy (NCBI): domain Eukaryota; kingdom Metazoa; phylum Chordata; class Aves; order Galliformes; family Phasianidae; genus Pavo; species Pavo muticus. The sequence continues at coordinate 623,750 of JACDJE010000248.1, forward strand.
TGCTAACCAAATTCAGCAGTAGAGCTCTAGCTTTCTGGATTCTCCCCCGATATGAACCAAAGATAATAATGCTTACCACTGCTGACACAAGAATCTAAGGAAGTAAGAACAGTTAGTGTGTTTTCCAGTTCCTCAAAAGAAAATTCATAAATTTGAATGAAATATTTCACAGAAACTCTGACAAAATTAAATCTGATAGCTATTGCTCGCCATTATAGATAAACGAGGCCAAAGAAGCACTTATTATGAGTAATTTTATTGAAAAAGTCAAGTTCTTTCTTCAGTTTCTTCAGCACTCACATGACTACACTATTTAAACCTAAGTAGATTTTTATCACTAGACTGTCAAGAGAAAAACGGCATACTTAATGCAAATCCAACATCACAAGTATTTACAAAAGACCTACCACATGAACTATCTAGCCCACACTCTTTGCAACAGAGATTAAGGCTTGTCAAGTTTAATCATGTACATGGGATCAATTCTTTATATAAACACATCTAATGCACTTGTGATGGAAAAGCAGGAGACCCATGGAAGGCAATCTAAGTGATCTACCTGCATTTCCAGCCTGCCTGGGTGTGCATCCTCCTGGCAGCATGCATTTTACAGATGAATCCCAACAAGAAAACTGAACTTGTGATCCTCCTGTCTCCTCAGCTACCTCCACGCAAAAAACATGGGTATGTTTTTACTTCACCATAGATGGCAGATGAGTAAGGAAACACACTCTAGTTCTTACCTTAAGCCCAACTGATCAATGTGAATTATGTTCTGATGAAGAAGCTATGTTGCTAGGAAGGCGGGATTCTAATGGATACAAGGTGGACAAGAGCACCAACTCATTTTAGAGTCACCACCAAATCTGACAAGTATAAAGCATATGCAGTAATTTAACTCATAGTGGAGGGCTGAGTAATCCTGCAAATGACCAGAAACTAAAACTTCACAAAATAACCTTAAAATAAAATGTGAGAAAAAATTTACAATACAATCCCTCTGGTTTTGCCTGGTTGTAAACAACCATCAGGATATATTGAAGGCAGTTTAATGCAAAGTCATACATAGCTTTGTCACATTCAAAGCACTTGATCTTTCCCACATATATGAAGATAGTCCATTTTATAAACACATTTGCTCTGTAATTAATAGTAGAGTTAAATAACTTTCTTATCCTAATACAGGCACTATATATCCCAGGGGTCCAACACAAACTGCACTTTTTATCACAAAATAGTTATGTAAAGTTACATGGCATAGAAGGCAGCATCCTCATCTCTTTGATATATCAGGTGATATATTTTGTATAGCACACAGATTAATACAAGTTGCAGAAGACAAAGCTGTTAGAACTAATTCTGCACTTTCCCCCCTACCTAAATGATTCTTCTCTAACTACTACCACCTTAAAATAAAAAGATTTATGGAAGAAATTATCCAATGATAAACAATCAGAAAGATGTAATCCTGAGAAATTTCCACCAAATTAAATATGTATTTCTTTGCTATCACAGGAGCAATCAGTCTGGCAATATTGCATCACATTCATCTCATAAGGAGTCAAGCTCTTTTGACATTTAAATAGTATATGACTAAACAGCAGTTGCTTGTAAAAAGAAATGGCTGAATTAATGGAAGTTATTTGCTAATTTATATTTCCTTTTTACCTGAATCACCTCACATACAGCACAAGAACGAGGTGCAAACCAGTGCTTTTCTAGTAAGTACCTATTGCCTTTATTTAAGTGAGAAATTTGGTAGTTCTATACACCTAGCAGCTGTGTTTCAGTGAACTGAAGCTTAACGTGAAATGTAAAAGGTATAAATTACGTTTCTAGGACAGCTTCAGGCACTGCTGTGTTTGGAATTGCTTACTGAGCAATGTTGTTTCTCCGAACAGACTAACGTGCAGAAGGGTAAAGGGCAGTGAAGGTAATTATTGGAAGGAAATCTCTCCCTAGGCCAGAAAAGAATAATTAAGCTTGTGCATGTTAAATCACATAGGGGAAGTTAACACTGAAGTAATCAAGTGTAAATGATAGTAAGACCTATCTACAATTTTCTTGAAGGGAAATTAAGGCAGCAAGATTGTTTAGGCAACACAAACATGGCATCCCCAAACTGCATTCACACTCTTTGTATAAACGTATACGCTTCCCCTAGACACACACACACATTCCCACCCCCCAGAGAAAACATGCAGTAACCCAGTAATTAAATGAGCGCGCTGAAACCTAGAGCAGTTAAACTGCATTCTGCAAGCCCAGATCCAAAATAGTTTACTTATTGCTCATTAATCTCTGCACAGATAGCATCTTTTCAACAGTTAAAAAATGCTTAAAATACGCCTGAGATTTTCAAGAGTTGAGGTGCTCATTGTGCTTCCATCATTAAGTGGAGGAAACCATCTTGTTCAAATGGCTGTAACACAAGGGAACGGGTGAGATGAGCTACTTGTCTAGCCCTTCCTCAGAAGCCTTGGGCTGTTGTGTAAAAGCCCAAGGAAAGTCATTTGCACAACCCTGAGAAGATGGTGAAGCTGCAACAGAATCTCCTCCTTCCACACAAGTTGCATATCCAGGGCAGAGAGCCTTTCTAAGGCACAAGCAATGCCTTGTTGCTGGCAAGGCAGCGCCAGAAGAGCACTTGTTTGCCTTTTTAATTATAGAAACACTCAGTTATTATTTGCTGAAACTTCCTGGATGACCTACATACGTTCTCTGAAAATAAAATAGGTGCTAAGTGCTTTTAAAACATGAAGCACATATGGAGCACGTATTCCTTCACAGTTCGGGGAGAGACAGGGAAATTCATGTTCAGCTCATGCCTGTTGAAGACAAGCAAGCTGGAGAACACACATGACCCTGAACACCACAACACTAACAGGACAGGGGAAAAAAGGCACCAACTCTTATTTAAAAATGCACCTAGAGTTTGGAAAGTAATTGTTGGGTGTTTACCATTCAAGAGATCCACGTAGGCAAGCACATACCTACTTTTTGTCATGACCAATATTTACTACTCTAAGGTTGAAGGAAAAAGCTCAATGTACAGCTGCACTCTCAACAAACAGGGAACTCCATGCTAGGGAGAGTAGCGTGTAGACATTCCTAACTGTGTGCTCTCCACGGGCATAACTGGAGCTCATGGAGGAAGATGATTTCACATTGCCCGGCTAAGGCAGAATTCCTTAACTTGGTGATTCCTTTGGTACTTGCACATGACATCCCTCAGATGTTGACAGGACACTGAATCTCAGAGCTGCAAATAATGGCATCAAGGAGAATATTTTTGATGTTCCTGTTATCATTCCATTTTCCATTGCTGATGGCACCAAATCAACTGAGACTCGGTGATGCGCTTTGCCTGAAGGAACTGTGGGATGAACTTGGTTAGACAAAAATCCAGAGTATTTAGATATGTGCATCAACCCAATGTGTGTTACAGTATTTCTCCCATCCATGTGGTTAGTTATTAGGGCACAAAAAATTGTCATGTGAATGAAGAGACAGCAACAGCACAGGCAGTCCTACTCTCGAGCAGGATTTCTGACACGCTGTTGTTTAAACAACAGTCTTCTCTTCCAAACACACTTCAGATTTAGTTTACTGGCACGATTACTCAGGAGAGATTCTAAAAAGGAAACATCGGCTTTGCTGCACAATTGCAGAGGCTGAAGCCATGAACAACTGCTGTTTATTATTCTCAAAACCCTGCTTAAAATTCCTAACTCTGCATTTCTGGCCTGGAGACCGGGGTTTTGTGGGAAAGATGGTAAAAACAAACAAACACATAAACAAACTCCTTGAAACTTCTGGAAAAGAGATTTCAAGCAAGAGTAAGTCAGTTCTGAGTAGGTCATTACTTGAAGCTGGGTATTCAAGAAATTTAGTCTCCACTAAACGCTCAGCACAGCACCAGCAGATTTGCCCTTGGAAAAGACATGGATTTTCTATACCTAGCAAGAGTCACACTAGTTCTGTAAAATATTAACAGTTTGGTCAATATTAGCAAATCCGTTTTACTTCTTTTTTCCCTTCTTAAACTCAAGCATTCCAGTTAGAATCATAGAATCAAAGAATCATTTTACATGGTCCAATAGTGACAGGACAAGGGGGAATCACTTTAAACTACAAGAGGGGACGCTGAGGTTAGATGTTGGACAGAAATTCCTCACTCAGAGGGTGCTGAGGCCCTGGCACTGCTGTCCAGAAGCTGTGGGTGCTCAAGCCCTGGAGGTGCCCAATGCCAGGTGGATGGAGCCCAGGGCACCCTGAGCTGGGGGGCAGCCAGCCCATGGCAGGCAGGTTGAAGCTCCATGATCTTTAAGGTCTTTTCCAGCTATAAGCCACACTATGATTCTACGAAAAAGAAGACAGCTCCTTCCAAGCTTTTATAACACGAGAGAGCCAAGTAAAGACTGGATGCAGCAGCTCTGCCAAAGAAGCAGACCATGTATGCCACCTGCAAAGACAGGACTGAAACATCCCATATGTTTTCCTTGTAGTAACAGGCCTATTGAAAGCACGGCCATGCCGCTCTCCCCGCTGAGGCGCTGGGTCACGCTATTCATGCGCAACTGTGCACGTCAAGAAGGTAATGGGAAAGCTCACAAAAAAAACACTTTTTCACAGGACAAGGTTATAAAATGCATGACCGTGTTTGCAGCATCATTAAGCCAAATTAAACAGGTTTAGGCCTCCCCTGCATACTTCAGAAATTGCACATCCATTTATGATTCACTGTTAATTGTGCATCATTTAAAAGTCCAAACACATTTTCTCCAAGCTTCCAGAGTGAAGATAGTCAGTGTGAGACCCAGCGAATGGTCTCAGGAGAGAAAAGGAGGAGGTACAGTGCTTAAAAAAATTGCCATATTTGAATAAGAAAATGCTGTGAGCACAGCTGTTCACTGCAAGGGCCTGATTTTTCAGGGTACTCCTCACAACTTCACAAATTCTTTCCATTTTTTCCTCAAGGAAAAGAATTAGCACTCCTTTCCTTACCAGAAGGCAGCATCTTCTGTACAGCTTCTGCAGACCACATATGAGTGGTTTGAGGCTCCTCCTGCATTCTTAATGCAGGGCTTACAGGGATAAGATTCCGTGTTTTAAAGAGTTTATGTTTCATAATAGTTTGGGCTCTTTTTTTAAATCCCAAACAAAACCATCTTCAATATTTTAAAGCAAGAGGTTTAATTAAATGTGTAATTATCGACATTAGACTTGAAGAACAACAAAACCTATTGGTACACTGAGGATCCCACTTCAACAACAGAGCTGATAATGCCTTGTAGGAATGATCTTGCATCGTACCAACAAACATCTAGCTCTGCTTCCAACTGGCATCACTTGAGAAACAAAAGAAACCTCCTTCTATAGGGACAAATGTATTGCAGCTGTCTTGCCCATTATTTTTGAGATTATGGTTGTAAGAGATGTATATGACAAACAGTGCAACTTGATTGACTCCATGCAGAATGCGCTGCTAAATTCAGGATGAAGCCAAAATCCAGATTATTGTTGTTTTTTTGCACTTTGATCTCTCAGCCACCTCAATATATTTCCAGGAAGCTCTGACCTTGTCACAGTCCTGTATCAGTCAAATCACTCAACAGCAAAATAAAATGCATTCTGCTATTTTGGTTACAAATTTTCAAACACATGACGTAAGATCTGAAAATACTGGAAACTTTCTACTTCAGCACAAGGCACTGACAGCAGCAGTAACTCAGCACTTTTAAAAACAAGGTCAGCTCTTTTGCCAGGTAGATCACATGCCATTTCTGCATGATTTAATTACACTTTCCAGGCACCAACACATGGTAGATGCTCCCGATTTGATCACGGAATTGAGTTGGAAGGGACTTTTACAGGTCACCTAGTCTGACTCCCCTACGATGCACAGACACACACAGCTCCAGCAGGTGCTCAGAGCCCCGGCCAGCCTGGCCTTGGCTGTCTCCAGGGATGGGGCATCCCCAACCCTGACCAAACTACCATGATGTCCATAGCTGCACCCAGTTCTGCGCCCACCACCGCTGGCTGCCTCTGGGTTACAAAGGGAACGCTAACAACTGCAGCTGCAGCCACATTTCCAAAAGGGATCTGTAGGGGTGGAAAACAGCAAAAAAACAATATCACATGACCAAAAATCTCTGTTCAGACCACAGTTGGAGAATATCTTATCAAAAAACTGCAGCAGTACTTGAAAGGCAGGTATGAAAAACTACCCAAGAGAATTTCCCTATAGCAAAATCCTGGGTCAGTGCTGCAGCAGATGGTGAACCAACCAGGTAGAGAGGACAGCCAGGACCTCGAATGTGGGAAATACTGCTGAAAGCTCTGTTTACATGGGTCTCCTTATGTCTAAATCCTCAGTGCCTGAACTGACAGATTTCTTTTTTCCACATAGGGATGGTTTCTTCTCCTGTCTTACCCTATCCTGCCTATCTTCTCCCACATCTGTCACCTATTTCTAGGATGACGCAGATTTCTCCAGTTCTTCCCCCAGCTGTTTTGGGCCTTCTGTCATCCCAAAGACCCCCAAACCCACCAAGTTGCAGCCCAAAACCCAATCCTCCTGACAGAGCAACGCTGAGGCTAACCAGCCGGCAGCCACCTTGCTGCCTCGCTTATTTGCAAAACAAGCAGCAGGCAAACCTGAGCTGTTTGCAAATTCTCCAGACCATAAACACCACATGGGCTCATGCCCGTTCCCAACATGAGGATGAGCTTTAGGAATGAGCGCCAGGGCGGCGGAGAGGAGGAAAGAGCACAAGAAGACGTGGGGAGACCCTCACCGAGCTCCCATTCCCTCTGAAAGCAGGATGGGTGCTCAGTCCTTCTGAAATCCAGGCCAGTAATTTTCTCTGGGTAAATATGAGCTTGTGTCCTGCAAAAATTGCTGGCTTAGATGTAGAATACAAAACAAATAAAGATCCTTGCGGAGGAAGTTTCTTTGGGTTTTGTTTTGTTTTTGAGCCATTCTACTACAGCTTCCATATTTTCCATCTCAGGCGGAGAGTTACCAGCGAATTCCTCTCGAGAACTGCAGAGCTAATTATTTACCAGCACAAACCTGCTTGCACTGAAGTCCAATTTTTTTTTTCCATGCCGCAGACTTATCTCAGTATCTATTCCCCAAGTCACATTTACGAGCCCCTGCCAGTAAGCACCCAACAAGAAATGACATATTGCTGATATACGTGACCTCAACATGCAAAATAAATGCCAAGAACCTGACAAATCATGTGTTACAGTGGGGCACCGGGCCTTTTTCTGAGAGGAAAAAAAGGAAAAGAGAGGTAGCAGCCAAACATCAAGTTTGCTGCCAATAGAAAACATTCAAAGGATAAAACTACACAGCAAGCTTTGAAACAGCAACGGATTCCACCGAAGGGTTCCCAGCAAACCAAGGGCCTACAGCACCAGGGCCAGAGGGATACCCAGGGGAGAGGCAGAGGGCTGTCTGCAGCCCTTTAGAAACGAGGAACAGGTCAGCTCCATTCCCTGGTTCTGGAAGACAGAATAAGCTTTTTATTACTTGCCAGCGTATCACTGGTATACTGCGCAGGCAAGTGAAAAACTGAACAGAGTAACTGTAAAACCTTCAAACCTCTCATTAGATAAGGCCTCTCTATCTCAGGAGGACAGCAATTAAGCTACATTTTCCAGACCTCGGGCTGTGTCTGGACATCCTTTCTTCTCACCATAACAGCTCTGCTAGACGGCATGCCCTGAGCCTCCGCCAGATCCTTGCTGTGCAGACTGGATGCCAGGGGATGCGGAGAGCGGCAGGAGGGTACCTGGTGTGCTAGAGGAAGACAGCTCACATCTACCCGCCGCATTTCAGTACCATTCTGCAAATAAAAGTGCCAGGGGACAAAAAGAAAAAAAAGAAAAGGAAAAGAAAAGAAACACGCGCTCTCTGCTGAATCCAAACAGTACCATATAATTTTGCCATTTATACATAAACACAGAAGGAAATTAACTCAAACGCGAGACAGGGGAGGTACTTCTGCACTGTCTGTGAGCTGAAAAGAATGCAATCAGCTCTCTGCAGCTGCTGGAACAACCTGCATGACAATGGGGTCAAATAGGATCCTTCCTCACTGTGACATCTTCATCTCATGAAGTTCTGGTGTAACCCACACCCAACTGTAGGTTATAGAGACCAGAAGACAAGAGGGCTGCTTCATCCTGAACACCCATCTCTGTGGGAAAACTGGGTAAATGAGATCCAGCATTTTGGGAGGCAATGGAAGAAGGCAACACTGGAACACAGACAGTAAAATTGGAGTCTTTAAAACAAAAGCAAGTGGCAGTTGTGGGGTTGGTTCACAAAAGGACTGTGGGACAGATGGCTGTCCCGCATGCCCCTGCAAGCAGCCAGGCCCGTTTCAGATGTCCCTGAAGCCATTATCCAGAACTACCTGCTTTCTGTCTCCTGCATAACACTCACACCAGTATTAAGCCCAAAACTAGAATTCCAGTTCTCAAAGCAGCACCGTGAGCGTGCCCCACCATGACTTCTTTCCCTGAACATGAACGCTTTCTAGCACACTGCACGTGAAGTGTCAGAGCAAGGCTCAGCAATGCGCTGCGCTGACTACAAAAGCCAAACCACCACCACCACCTCAGCATTATCGCCAGGCATATCAGCTCACTGGGTGACAGTTACATTGCAACAAAGCAGAATCGCAACCTTCATAAACAGAAAACAGGGCAGCTGGTAATTAAGAGTTACATAAACACCTACCTAAATTATACGGAACAAATGGTCGCCCACAGCAGAAGCATCAGCTAATTACCCCTGGTCGTGTCCTCCCGACTCCCTCCACAATCCTCCATCCAGCCCATCCCCACCAGACAGCTCAGATCCAGTGCTGCCACACCTCTGTATCTTCCAAAATCCCTTTGCTAAGATGCCTGCAGTTGGGGCAAGCCTTCATCACTCCTGATTTAAAAGCAGAGCGCTGCTGCTCTGATACGATACCCTCAGCGTGCTGCCTCTCAGCAACAGCTCTCAATTGCCAATGCCAAAACGCAGCCAGATATTTGCTCCACTACCACTGAACGCTGTTTGCCAACCTGTTCTGAGCCATCTCTGTGCTACAGACCCTGCTGCCATGGCTGTAATCACAACAAGCCCCGTAGCAGCACTAAGGGGATTTCCTAGCATCACTGTGCAGCCTGACACGGAGCACAAAAAGCTTTCTTCTCTGCACATCGCTAAGATGCTTTGCCATGACACAGACATGTCAGCTGGAGGGAGTGATTTGATTTTATTTCTTTCTTTGCACAGCACACGCTCGCCCAGCTCTCCTGGTGCAGCCAGAGCAGGTTCAGAAATGAGCTTCCTGTTGCTTGCATGTCCTGAACTTCCAGCGGCCTTACTACAAAGAGTCTCATTCAAGCGCAGAACTAGCACGAAGGCACCCAGTTTCTGTGCTGTAAATAAGGGGAAAAGACGAAAAAAAAAACAAGCAAATAGAGACCAACAACGTCCTTTACGATCACCACAGCATGAGACAGCTAGAGAGCGCCTGCTCGGGTTCCAATCACGCAGAAGCAACGCATCGCAAAGCACGCACAAGCCCTCTGGGAGCTGACCTGTACGGCAATACGAAGTTAAAGCTGAAACTCTGGCAGCCTAATCTGCGACGGGTGTTAGTTCTTCGGACGCGCATCCATCAGGCAGCGAGGACACATCGATTCCATTTTACGAGACAGCCCAACAGCGCGGGAGCCATCAGCGCAGCCCGCAGTCTCCCAGCCGCCGCTCCAGTTCCCCATCTCCAACACTGGAAACCTCACACCGCGCCGCGCTCCGTGAACGCCGCAGAGCTCCAGAGGCGCTGGGCTGCCCGCCGGCCGCACCGCACCGCGGCCCCCGCTCCCACCTGCCCCCCCTCCGCTCCCCACTCACAGTGCGTGCGTGAAGGCGCTGAGCCCCGGCGGCACGGCAGCCAGCCCCCGTCCGGAGCAGTCCACTCCTCGGTCCCCGTCGCAGCTGCAGGAGGCCGGGCAGGGCGGGGGGGAGGCCCCGCCGCTGGGCCCGGCCGAGCTGCCCAGGCCCCAGGCGACGAGGCCGAGCAGCGCGAGGCACCGCATCGCCGGGCCCCGCACCGCAGCGCGGCACGGCAACGCCGCAAAA
>JACDJE010000248.1:634678-698263 GCA_016647715.1 Pavo muticus
AAAAAAAAAAAAAAAAGACCACACGTGTCCTCAAGCTCTTGGTTTCTTCCTATGTTTTTGCCCAAGACACCCAACACTGGAGAGTGGGGCATTAAAAGGACCCATGTCCTACACACATAACTACATAACATCGAAACCAAAACAAATAAGAAAAAGCGATTGTTTTTCCATCTGGAAAAGAACAGTTGAGCGCTTACCCTCTGCCAACGGTCTCACTCCACTGCCTGCACATAATGGCTGCAGGAGCAGCCTTTTAGGATGAAAAATAATGGGTACATTTTATTCAACGATGGATGTCACCAAAAATTGCACTCAGCAGTCTTCAGAATTATCACAGTTGAAAGATCAGGTCTCAGATAACCCTCAGTGCCACCAGTTCCAACAAGCATCCCCCAAAATGACGCCTGAGGCCCATCAGCACATTCCAGTGCCAGAACCACCTAGAGCTGAGCAGAATCCAGTGATGACACCAGTCAGCAATAAAACCCTTTTAAGCCCTTTATCAAATGCACTCCAATTCAATGCACTGCCATCACCATTTCCTTCTGGCTTGTGACGTAGAGGAACTCAAGTTTTGCTCTGTAGTGCAAAGTTAATGCCAGAGTAACTGCGATTGCAAAACAAACCAAAAAGCTGAAATTGTCACAGAGCTATTCTCCAAGTGAACATGTTCACTTTTTGATCAGTCGTTAATGTTTCCTCTGCCAACCTGCAGCCCCTGCCAAGCAGAGCTTAACCCACGGCTTGGCTCCAGCATGCACATGTAGAATGTATGCTGCAGAACCAAATCCAGACAAGAAAATCTCCAGACTTTCCTCCGCCTTGAGAATCTTGGAAACATTTATACAATGCATTCTCTACCATTAAATAGAGAGAAAGGTATATAAAAGCTGCAATGAATTCTTCAAGTTTTGAGATCATCACCAAGGCCGAAAGAAGATCACATGACGCTTCTGCCCGGTGCACACACAGGATCTGACACACACCAACACTGATGCTTTCTGAAGGCTCTGAGCACACTTCAAATACGCTTTTGGTGTAGAAGAACAAGTGGACCGCTCACTGATGAATTGCTCTTTTAATTTGAATTGTTTCCAATATTTCTTCTGAAGATGCTTTTGTATTTACTGAAAGATGTTCCTACACAGTTACCAAATGGCAGTGTGTCACATCTAGTGCCAGCAGCAGCTCAGAGAGACACATTCTACACATGTGCTTTGTTAAAGTATTATAAGCTCAATTTCTTAGCGACTCCGTTCGGAGCATGCTTGAGATCACATTAAAAAAAAAAGAAGCATGGCTACTCCGGGCTCCGGGCTCTGATTCATCTAGATTTTGGTCATGAGCCTGCCAAAAAAATAACGGACTTCATACAAGTGAGAGCCACGCTCACTCTCATGCCCCTTGGAGGTATTTAAAAAAATAAATAATGCTCCAAAGTAAGTCACAGAAATCACAGGAGAAATAAGAAAAAAAAAAAAAAAAAAGAGCTTATCTACTGTATTTTCACTCCAGTTTTCTTCAGCCACAAACCTTACAATTTCTTAGCAATAGACTGAGGCTCTCTGGAGCCGAACTATTTGCTCTGTGTCTGTATACTGCAAAATACAATAGTGTCCTGAACTCCCAGATGCTATTGAAATACACCTAACATAATAAATCACCAACTTCTGCACTTTACTCACTGCCACTGGAAACAGGTGAGAGCTGTGATGACTGTGCTGCTGCTAGCCAGCCCGTCTCCATCACAGATTAGATTTTGTTCTGACAATGCCACTGCACTGCTCCAGCAGAAAAGCAGAGCTGTGATTAGATAAGAACCACGTGCAGGTGATTTTACTTACCTTTGGAAGTACACAAGCCAAAGCCAGTGTTCAGGAAGGTGATGTTTTATTGTTGGTGGGTTCCTTCCTCTCAGCCCACCACTTTGCTCCACGGATTTAGTCTCTAGATAACCATGTTTCTGATTTCTCCTTGGAGTAACTTACCTTCTTTAAATCCACAGGCATATGATGGACAAAAATCCACTAACTTTTTAAAAATAACCATATTTGTCTCCTGTGCTATCAACTCACATTAACTAGTCAGGAAAGTGGAACACCATAAACGATGCAAGAGGTTGAAGGAAATGAACTACTGAGGGAGAAAATAGTTGTTTAAATATCGTTTCTCAACAGGACATGTCATTTGAATATAAGCCACAAGACCAAATATTAAAATATGTCAGTATTACTCCAGGCTTTTTATTAATTAGACTTTCCTGGTAGGAAAAAAATTATCAATACATCAAGCTATAGAATTAAACAGACACAGGATTTGCTTGAAGCAAGTCCCACACACCTTGCATAGTAACGTATTTCTTAAAGTAGTTTCCAATAAAGATTTTACAAGCGAAAGGATCACAGAAACCCAGTCTGCTCCACACCTTCAGCTTCCATGCAACTTCAAGCAGTTGGTCTGTCCACCATGGTCACACCCTTCCTTGCACCAGCACAATTCCTTTGACCCTAGACATCCTGTGTTCAGGCAACAGAAATAAACTCAAAAAACTAAGTCATAATTGGTCTCTGGTAGGATACCAAATTGAATCTGCTCAGTACACAGTCAAAAATCAGTGAATGCCAGCACGAGCAAGCATACAGTTGAGGACAAAAAGGTGACAGTAATACAGCAGCCAAGCTGCCCCAGTTCATGTTAATACACAGCCAGCCTCAGATACACAACTTCTGCTTTTTCACAGTTTTTCTCTAAGAATCCGAACCATAAAGTAGAACATAGGTAGCCAGATCATGGAAATATTTCATTTTTAAAACCAAATTGAAAATGTGGTTGTATTTCAAGTTTTGTTATCCATCTTCTATGTATTTATATAAATGATTTTTATTTGATTTTTGCATATTGTCCATTTGCAGTCTAGCCTACCTATATGAAAAAAATCCTTTTGCATTCCAAACTGAAGCATTTCTCCCGCCTTTATCTTGGTTCATAACTTCAGGCACATTTTTCTTAAAGACCTCACAAGGTCTTTAAGCAAGGAATTACAGATATTTAACATCTCATTACCAGAGATACTTGCTTCAAACAATTAAAAGATAATATCTGACTCAGAATAATATGCACCATGTAAGCTCATGCAGTTGAAACTAAGAAGGTCTCAAAAATGCAGGAGGTCCAAGATACTACCTATACTTCAGAGCATTCTAATCCTCATCTCTCCAACAATTCACAAAGCATAGGGCAGAAAAGGGAAGATTGATAAGGAACCAGGAAAAACTAAAAACCAGCATTTGAAGTTTTTCTTTGCATGCCCACACACGCACAGTTTGCACTACACCCCAGAGATTATAAACACCCAACTACAGCTGTCTGAAAACAGTACCAAATATGGAAACTCAGGAAAAAAAAACACACAAAAACAATGCACGTGAAACTTTTATTTTTCTGTTGATAAAACCCAAAGATTCCTCACAGCAGCAATAGATGCAGAACTTATCTGCAGAAGTGATATCTCTTCTTAAACTGTTTGCATACCCAAAGATATCAAGTGTGTAGGGACTGCATATTAACACAGTACAGGCACTGCTCAGTAGTAAAAGAAATTAAGCTTGTTGGTGCATCTTAATCCACCCTTTCCTTACTGTTACAGGTTTTCATAGTATTAAACATGACTGTTAATGAGTTTTCTGCTTCTCATTTTTGTTGTTGTTGTTGCAATTAAAAAGCTTTTTATTAAATGCTACAATTTATATGCCCAGGTACCCTTCCCCACATTTTGTAGTGGATGACAAGCTGTATCCAAATGCTACACTTAAGAATGACAATGCATCTAGTAGCTCAAGCTACACTAAAGTAAGTTACCTTAGAGTAACAGAAACCACTGCTTTGTTCAGTAAACCTAAGGGATACAGGTTCTAAAAAACACATTTCTACCTCGTATCTATACCTTTAATATTTATATATATATTTTTATATAGCTCTAAAACAAATATCTACTATCTTACAATTAAATTAAAACACATCCACAATTGCGCTATCTAGTGATTTTGGTCTCAGTACTTTAAACGTTAGTTGTTCCATAAAAATATACAATTCAGCAGCATGGTCCTATCAGTGACATGAGGCCTTTAGATAGAGGCCTATGACAGATAATAAACCATGCAGTTCAGTGCTCAATGTCATCTAACTGTTAAATATTTATACTGTATTTTCAAACTATCAGTATCTTTAAAAATCCCAACTTCTATTTGCAGGCTTCCTATGCTTACAAACATGCAGAAAGGAAAATACGTTTCTCACTGGCCTGTAGTCATCACATTTTTTCTTCTCCAACAAATCAACTGAAAATGCACAAACTTCATGCTGTCATTTTTAGATCCTTAACCATTTACTTTCTTTCACAAACTTGATACAGTACAACGGATTGTACTGCTCCATGTGAACAAACTAAGGAACAGCCACATGGTCAGAACTGCACTTTTCAGTTTAAGCCTCTAAGAATCAAACTGCTAATAGTCAATTAGGATGCACTCATAGCTGCCATACAAGTGAGCAGACACCAGTAGACAATCAAGTTAATTATAGATATATACCAAAAAATGAAGCTTTTAAAATCAAGTATGCAAGTACAGCATCAAAGCTGGGAGGTTCCAAGAAGTATACCTCTGTCCAGATAAAGTTTTTCAAAATGGCACACCAAAAGCATGCCACCGTCAACCAGTCTTGAGCAAAGACATGAAGCACTTAAACCTTCTTATTACTATCCCAGCACCATTCCATATAGACTTCTAGAGTGATGTTGATGCTACCATTTGTACAACCGTGAGCCCTTCAAATCAGAAGCAGTTCAGTGATAAATCCCAAACAAGTTCACCCCAGGGTTACTTGACATGTAAGCCTCAGAATGTTTCACTCTTACAGATGCAGTGATACACGATTTTGGTACTAACTACTCCAAGTCCTGTTCAGTTACTCTGTATATATGATTACAATAAGACATACTAAAACCACAAGAGTTATGACCATTAAAATGAACTTTTTTTAAAACAGCAGAAAGTCAGGAAAATGCCTGAAATTCTTTTGAAAGCATTAACATATCTTCAGTCTCTGAATATAAAAATACATATAGTCAGCCCAGAACTGCAAACGCAGTTAACACCTTCCCCCTTTAACTGCTTGAAAATCAGTACAAAACAACGTAAGTTACAGGAATGATTGTTGCAAATTTGTAAATGTGAGTTATTACAAAGTCATAATACGAGAACACCAATTGTACATTATTTACAGGTGAGGTAATAAAATTTCCAGAGTAACAAATTATGATTTAGCAGAAGTGTAAAAATAATGTACTCACCAAAACATTATAAAATCTGACAACTGTTATCAGCTATGCAGTTGATCATGATTAAATTTTGTAGTTGATACATAACATGTTCTTAAGAAAAGTGCCAAAATACTGCTACTTAAAAATCTTTTCTGCAAAATAATTCAGCAAGAAAAAGATGTTAAATGAAAAAACAGAATAGGAAAAAAAGCGATGTCAATTGTAGAAACAGGTCTTATTAAACGCATTTGAAAAACCTGTGAATTTGTTTGCATGCTTAGAGGTCTAATGTGAAAAAGATGCACGAAAAGCAACATACATACTCTTTTTTTTTTTAGGGTACCCTAACTCATTTTGAAAGGACACATTCTTTTTAAATTGTGAAAAATGCAAGGAAATTGAAAAGAAAACCTTCAAAAGAAGGGTGAACTGCCAAAGGCTGCAACTGGTGGCAAAAAATCCTGCTGGAAGCAAGTTTCTACTGACATACTCCAGAGGTCAGCACTGGGGTCCACAGTGTTTAACAGATTCATTAATAACGGGGTGATGGGACAGAGTACACTCCCTGCCTGCCATTCTGACGAACCTTGGGAGGCTGCAGAAATAAACAATCAAGAAACTCAATGTTTAACAAAAGAAAGTGCAAGTCTTACAGCTGGAGAGGAACAATCTACACCAGCACAGGCTGGAAAACAGCCCTGCAGACAAAGATACCAAATTGATTATAAGTCACAAACGTATCACTGCAGCAAAGAAGACCAACGGCCTACTGGTCTGCAGCAAGTCAAGGGAAGTGATGCTTCTCTTCCACTCAGCCTTTAGGAGACATAATTGATGTGACCAACTTCAGGATCCCCAGTGCAAGACAGACATAGGCATGCAAGATCACGTCCAGAGAAGGGCCAGAAAGTTGATTTAAGTGATTGGAGCATCTGACAAACAAGGAGAGGCTGAGATAACTGAGACTGTCTAGCTTGGAGAAGAGAAGGCTCAAGGGTGTTTTAACAGCATGTGTAAATGCCTGATACGGAGGAACTAAAACAAAAGAAAAACAGACTCTTCTCAGCAGTACCCAGTGACAGGACAAGAGGCAACAGCCGTAAACTATAATATAAGCAGCTCCATTTAAACAGAAAAACATATCTTTTTTGCACGAGGGAGATCAAAATACTAGAACAGGTTGCCCAGAGATCTTGTGGAATTTCCATCCTTGGAGATGCTCAAGACCCAACTTGTCACAGCCCTAAACAACCTGCTCTAGCTGACCGTCCTCTGAGCAGGGGACTTGGGCTACGTCATCCCAAAGAGTCCTTTGCAACCTCACTCATTCTGCAATTCTATGAAAATGACAGTAACTTATGTACCCTGGGCATTGCACTGATTGAGTCAAACCAAACTACACAATGTAAAGGGCATATATTTTCTTGCAGTTATTGCATTCAACGTTAGTTTTGCTGCCTGCGTTTCGCCGATCTCATTTTTTCAAATCTTGACTCCATTTCTTCCAGGACCTTCGGTGTGTATCGTACAACCAATTTCACCTTGCCTTGGGCTGCCTTCAGTAGTTCTACTGCTTTTTCATGGTGTTCACCTTCGACGCTCTGCAAAGCGTAAATCATTAAGTATCATATTAGTGAAGACATACACTGAAAACACACTTTTTTCATTTTTCTGTGTTATATAGCCAACTAAAATATTTTAGTTTCAAAACTTCACAAGAACAACATCATCCAAGCTTGGGATTTATTCTCCAGCAAATCACTAAAGAGTGATGATAAATATACCAATCAGTACTAAGAAGAGTAGTGCAAAACTTCTGATTATGCTTATGTTAAGTCTTTACATACATTTACATCAAATAAGTGAAATAGGGAGAACAATAAGCAATTTTCAAATAACACTCAAAAATCAACAACTTCAGAACACTTTGTCTTTTAATCTGAGATGGCTTTTCTTCTGTAGTCATGCAGTTTATATTTTACAGTCGTCCTCAATTTGCCTAATAAGCTACTTCAAATTATCTTGCATTTAGCTGAGGACAAGAGCCCACAGGCAACTGCAAGATAGCTGCCTTTTTGATGTTATCCTATGCTACGACAAAGCAAAACACTGTCAACTGGACACCTGCAACAGAACACGTAACAGGCAGTGTGTTGTTTATCTTAGAAATTCGTACGTGTCTTATCTTAAGTGCAAGGTACTCAAATTAACTTCCTGTAAACTCATTAAGAACTACCTAGCCCCATGCTCTCCCCTCCCAACAAGACAGAACAGATTAAAAAACAAACAAATAACCCTTTACTAAACCAACTCTCAGGATTTATTACTAGATTCATCTGATTATAACATTTAAGTTTCAGCATTCATTTAATTCTCAGCAACTTCACCCAAATATACATTCCTAGATATCACACATTTTATCAGCACAACTTATTTCTCCCAAACTTATCAAACAACAATGGGACTACCCCAAGCCTACCTCCCACTGGTGCTATTAGAAGCTAGAAGGCAGGTGATGTACCTGTTGATTGGAGGGTTTCCCCGTTACTACAAAGTTACTTACAGAAAGAAAGACAACAGTTAAAAAAAAAACCCGAGTTATTTCTCTTCTGTCAGACTCAGATAACACATACATTTGAATGTTTTCATGTTTGTTATTGAAGTGGATGTGGTGGTTGTTCCAATAAAAAACTAGTAATAAAAAGTTGGTGAAGTTTTAGTGCTAACTATGCCAAAGCACATAAAATTCTCGAGTACACTTAAAATCTCCCAGTGTGAAAAGAGCAAAAAAAAAAACCAACACAAGAAGTGTTTTAAGACACACCCATTGCCATCCTGGCAGCAGCAAATTACTTCTTAAGTATTAAATTAGCAATTAAGATTACAAGAATGTCCATCATGTATCAAGAAGAGTGTTTTGGGGTGTTGTTTCTGCTTTGTGAGGGTCTGTAGGTGAGGGAAGCTTCGTGTGAAAACAGCTGACGCTTTACGGACAGCCGACCTGTCCCTTGATACTTTCAAATACCAGGAAGGCTAGGCCAAGGATGGTTGCATTACTAAGGACATGATTACTCTAAGGACATGATTACTCTTACATCTGCCACATAATAGTCAGGAGCCAAGCATGACAGAGCTCTTCACTAGCAGGCACCTCCCAGAGTACTAAGAACCAGCAAGTCGATTCCTTTCATAAAGGCCACTCAGGCTAAGGAGCATAAGATTTAGTTCAACTCTCAGTATTAAAATAAAACTGAGTTTGCAGATGTAGTTATGAGAACATGAATGCTAAGCATATGATGGAAGCCTCTATAAAAAATCCAGAAGTTTGAGAGATTAAAATGCATTCGACAAGCAGCTCTTGTAAATCCAAGCCTGCCCATAGCCTCCTCTTTCCAGTCGTTCTGTTTTTCTTTTTGTATTGCAACTCAGCAGAAGAGGATACCTCTTAAAAATAAATAGGTACAATGGCACTTCAAACACGTATTCCTTAAAATATAAACCTTTGTTCTGAAGCTTACAGCACTTAAGTAAAGATAACTGAAGATAACACCACCTTGTTTTTCCACCTTACTACAGCTTTCATTAACCAGTAGTGCTCTTACTGGGATAATGATGTCAAACAGCCCCTGCTCAGTCTACAATAATGCATCATAATTTACTACTTACCTGAGAAGCTGCAGAAAACTAAGTTAAAATCTGCATCATCAAACTTGATAAAACGGGAAGCCATAATGGCAGTTTAATACTATCTCAGAACACAACACCTACCAGGTTTATACAACTTCTCAGAATCTGAAACGTTGACATAAATAGTGCCATTCCCAGTTGAAAAATATAACCAAAGCATAATCCAAGAACTCTCACTGCACAGAATTAGGTTCAGAAACCTAAGGAAGATGTTCTTGAGAGGACAAAAAGAAGCAATTTTGCTAGGATCAAAAGACAACCTCAAGCTTGTGCCATGTATATTCTATATATGCCCCCAAGTGGAGACAAGTAGTTACTGCCGAAGAAAGTGAAAATCGATTCCTACCACTCCATTTACAGAAAGAAGCTGGTCTCCACGTTTCAGGCCTCCGTGCCTATCAGCTATTCCACCAGGGATAATTCGGGAGATGTAGATCGGAGAATTTTGTTCTTTGCCTCCCATGATGTTGAATCCAAGACCTTCCTCGGTTTTTGGCAGTTCAACCACTCTGGGATGCGAATGGCCTTCACTAGCAGCAAATGCAGCTACAGTGGCCTGTAGGAAATAAGATCTTCCTATTTACATGAATATAAACTCCTTAGCTTGACACAGTGAGCAGGTTGAAAAATTATTTTTATCTCAAAGTGCTAAAATATTAAGACAAATCAGATTAATTTCCTAGACAACATTAGTATAAAAAATTTAGAACTCAAAGAATAAAATATAAATGGAAGAAGCTTAAAAATAATGTCTTTTGTTATATTTTTTAATGACCTCATATGCTTATCCATTTGATCAAACATCTAGATAATACACTTCTGAATTTTAAATACCTTTCCTCTGCTTCTAAAGTAACAAACTACTGCATTTTACTCAAGTTTGGTGTTTACCTTTGCTGTTGCATTAGCTCTCACTTCCGGGCTACTGCTGATATCCACAGTTTCATATACGTGTTCATACACCTTTAAAGACAAGACAACATAAGCATGGTGAAAACAGTTATTTTACTGCTTAGGTAACATAACAATCAGTTACAACTTAAAACTGCATAAGTTGAAAAAAACCAAAATGACTCCTTGATGCAATGCAAGGTGCCAAGTAAGACTCTACCATACTATGAAGAAGTAACTCTTTCAGTATCTTTACTGCTCAGTTAAACCGCATACATTCTAGGTCTCAACCCAAATCCTCTTCCTTGGTAAATATACAGACCTCACCATGACATCTGATAGCAGATATGGGTGACTACCTTCTCAAATTTGATTTAATCTGGGACTTTTCCATAAGGACGCATGAAAAATTATCCAAGGGTGGCTCTTCAAAGCTCACCCAACAATCAAGCCCTCCCCTTAAAATCTGTATTTTCCTTCACATGATGCAACTGACTGAATATCTAAAGAAAAGAAAGGCTATTGAAAACACAAAAGGCCATAAGAATACTAATGCTAAGTGGGTTAGTGATAGCTAACAACCCAACAAATGCAGTCCTTCATAAGATGAAAACATCAAGAGAACTTACATGTCTACAAACAGATCTTGCAAATCCTTGCAGGTGTTACCAGCAGTGGTAGCACCATCACCAACAACAGTAGGAGGACACCTTCAATCATCTCAAATCTCTGAAAGAGCATCTGGAATGACGATGAGGTGTGCAAAGCTATGATGCCAATCTAGCTTAAAAGAAGAGGCAGTTTATACTTCGCCCATTCTTACCAGCCGACAGGATAACTGGGTATTAGCTGCCAGCAAGGAAAAACTCTCAAAATAACCTCCAAGCAGCAATTTGTTTCTGAGCCATTATTTAATACAATACACCTATACTACCCTAAATTGTTTTCTTCTTAACTTGTAAAAAATAAGTCTTCTTCTATTAAGCTCCATAAGTCAAATTCAGTTTTATGAAGAAAAAAGTGTTATCGCATTGAACATTTCTAAAAGTACCACTTTTAATGCAAGCTAATTGTTAACACAGTTAACTTACCTCCCTTACAGCATTACAGAATTCACTCTGAAGGACCCTTTGCAAAGCCTGTAGTTTCTGGGGTGGCACTTCTCCACTTCTCTGTAATTTTTCCAGCAACTCAATTGCTCTGCAGATATCTGCAGAAAAAAAATAAAGCACTCGTAATAAAGAATGCCTGTAAAGATTCTACTGGTGGTTTTGTTTGCTTTTGTTTGCTTTTGTTTTTTTAAACTAAGTTAATGCAGTAGTCTGTGTGTGCTTGTGTACACCTTAGAA
This sequence comes from Pavo muticus, assembly GCA_016647715.1. NCBI lineage: Eukaryota > Metazoa > Chordata > Aves > Galliformes > Phasianidae > Pavo > Pavo muticus. The sequence continues at coordinate 645,926 of JACDJE010000248.1, forward strand.
TTCTATTATAGTTTCATTTCTTCCATACCACTACGTAGCAACAAAATATTAGAATAAAGCACCTTATTTTCAGACTGCTTAGATCAAATACAGCAATGCAGCCCTTTAAATATCTACAGGCACAACAACCACGTCTGTATTTTAAATAATTTCACCCTTCCTTGAAATCAGGCTGAAATATTTCTTTGATAATAAATACTAGCAACGTTTTGCATGCATAGAACTTCATAATTTATGTAATGCATGGATATAATATTGTTAAAGCCATCTATAGTATTGTCAAGCATGCTAACACTCCTTTTACATTCAAAAACTAGTTCACCAGAAATACACCCAATGCTTTCCCTACAAATAAGGCTGACTCAAGCATGAGTAGCCTGTAATTATATTAATTGGATGCCAAACAACAGCTGGAATCATAAAAACTTGATTAAACCTCAAATCAGTTTGAAAATACTTTCTTACTTTCTCCACCTGCAATGTGTCTAATTTATCAAAGGGCTAGGAAAAAGAACCCAAACTCCTCAATGATCTCTGCTGAGTGTTCTGTAGTAAAGAATCCAAACCCAACATTTTTTTCCCAGATTCCTGAAAGATCACACTGTCAGTGAAACCAAAATCTCATCTGAAGAATTTGATTTCAGACCAGAACCAATCAAGATGGGCATCAAACATGACATCGAAGCAATGTGACATTTTGCAGGCAGCTCTTCAAGAGTAGAAAGGATTAATATTCCTCACTTGCATTTCTAGAACGACCATTCTTCTGAGTCACTTAAGTCCTTGAACAGAAGTAGAACAGTCTCTCAGACACGCAGATAGACGTCACGGCCTTCATTATCACAAAGGCACACAGAAGCCGTGATTAATCTTCTGCATAAATAAGGTATAGATCATTTTAGAAGATGAAGAAGTCTGGAACATGATTACGTCCTAAATGCATTACTTCCTTTTTTCCATAATTAACCTTCAGGGAATCATTTTTCACCTGGAACATCTTCTGTGCTGCCGTAATGCCACTAAATAGACAAGCAACAGCCGCAAACTTCAAGACCACAAACGTGTAAGAGAGAAGTTGTAACAACCAATGTCCATCCTGTTACGTTCTGAAATTAACGTGCGCTGACAACCCGCAGTTCATGCTGCCCACTTCTGTAAGGTGTCAGTCAGACATCTCACAGACACTAACAGCAGCTGGTAGAGTCAGTTAAAGATGGTATGACGTAACTTCTTGAACTGGTCATCCAAAAGCACAGTTAAAGCTGCGTTTGTATCACAGACTGGACGTAAATCATTGATGGAACAGCACCCAAATATTACAGCTGCAGTTGCACACGTTGCCTCAGATGAGAGCTCAAGTTCATTATTTGGGAAGCATTTTCTAGTTTTTAAAGAGGATCAGGTATCTAAAGCAAATAAGTATCACAATTGAAACACCAGCTATCGCTAACTCCAAATCTACAGTATTTGCTGCATATTTGCAACTTGTACAAAAATTACAAAATGAAAAAAATGCTTTTGATTTCCTAATACACATTTGGCATTGCATTTAGCTCACAAAACATTCGGTGAAATGAAAGACAGCATAGGTGAGATTGTTAATTTTTCTATCTTAATTATGTAAATCCATAAATGTTCTCAGTAAACCCTATGTTCAGCATCAATAGTACAAAATCTCTTTAATCTCATGAAGTCTCGCACTGAACAGCTTGAAGTAGAACAATCAACAAATGGAAGGAAGAAGCTGTTCACATCCTTTGGCAATAGCAGCAGTTCCAATCCTGCAACACTCCATACATTCACGAAAAGTCTGCTAAGTATGTAAATTACCATACAACTATCAAATACTCACAGATGTTTGCAGACAAATGCTTGTTTCAGGCATAAGAAGAGCACGATTCTACACAGCAGCTCTCATAACCTGTGGTCTATGAATCATGTTAAGCTGTAATGCATATAAAGTTATCTAAGTTTGATTAGAACACTGTAAGAAATCTTAAAAGCGACAGAAGTCTACTAATCAAAAGAGTAGCTGCAGTAACCAGCACTCAAGAACTCCACTCACTGTTTTCTCTTCTTTTATAACCTCAATGTTTTCTCAATAAACTGAACATAGTTCCTACCTGGCTCTTCTAAGAGCTGAATTCTTTAACTGTGCAGCCTTTTATAGCCTAAGGTAAAATTGGCTAGTTTAGGAATCAGCTGTCTTTCAGAAAGCACAAACCAAGAGCACAGAATCAGCTTGTTAAGAAGGTACTGAGAATACACATAGGTTGGACATGAAGTGGATTCCTGCTAGATGAAACTAACAGAGAATATGCATTTATTTATTTTTAAAACAGCTGTCAGACCAAAGGACTGAACTACTGATGTAGAAACCCAAAGCAGTTCTTACAACTGTGAGCGGAAAAGGAAGATGGTTGACCATCCTGTTGACACAGCCTGCTTCCTGGTGAGCTATACTCAGAATGTCATCAGCTGAAAGCTGTCCTCCTCACAGAATTACCATTACAGTACAGCCAACTGATCAGAACCACACACACACACACAAGTTCTGTTCCCATGATGGATTTCAAGAAGGAACAACATATAGATAAATCCAGAGGTAAGCAGTTAAAGACAAAAAAAACAACAAACCACAAACTCATCATAAACCACCGCACAATTGAAAATTTTTCTTTTAATCTTTTCAGCGTTTTTAGAGGCTTTTGTTTGTTTGTTTGTTTTGGGCTTTTTTTTTTTGTGATTGCAAGATAATCATTTGAAGTCTTGAAAGGAAAATGCATTTAAACTAAAACAACGTGGTGGAAAAAAAAAGCGCAACAATGAGATGCCACCACTCCATGGTTTGATGTGTGAACAAAACACAGGGGAAAACAGTGTCCTCACAAACACTCCTGAGGAACCACTTCTGCTGCTTACGTTCAAATAGCCTAAGGTACGCACAGATTTACCACACATCACTACCAAACCGTAAGAGTAATTTGTAAATGTTCAACATCATTACATCCCTGCACTCCAGTAACTTTGGGTAGTAGTTTTGCGTGATGAAGCTTAGAAGAAGGAACAGACGGGGAGAATTTTCAATCGCCCTGATGGTAAACATATGGCAACCATTTTAAATCAGCGCAATTTCTACACTAGTCTCTCTTTTTGTATGTAATATGCCAACAACACTACTGATGTTCATTTTTGAGCTGAAAATGATTCAACATAAGGTTACCTGCAGTCAACCCTATATAACTACCCAGCAGTTGTTTAGATCTGTACATAAAGCTCTTCATTTTGTAGGCCCATTACACTGTACTCCCTTTTTCTTAAAAATAAAAATAAAATTAAGCTCTTTTGTTCCACTGATCCCTAAGGATCCCTAAGTAACTCCACAGATTTGTTTGTTTTCCCAGCAAGAGCATAGTGGCAGGGTAATGAGATGGAGGAAGATGCTGCCTGAGGTTTAACTCTGCAGACCAAGAAAAGCAACTAATCAACTGCCAAAGCAGCTGCCTTAATTAACAAGCTCTGGAGCTGGGTGGGTTGATGAGCTGCTGAGTGGGAAGCAAAGTTCTTACATAAGTCTCTGCTTACAGACCTTCTCTCACACATCACAAGTGATTTGCTTGTAGAGTGGGAAGGAGGGCTGGACACAAACAGCTGAGTTCTGTGGTAGGCAGCATGTGATGATGCTTTACAAACGGGTTACACATCTACAAAGAGGCACTCTGAGGAGTGGACCCAGAGGGGACGGCAATGAGAAAACACTCAGCTCATCCACTTACCTACACGCCACATAATCACTTTCCTTCTCAAACAAACTCATCAAGGTGGTTTACCACTGTTTCCTAAAAGCACTCGATAAAAGACACTATAAAAAAAGCACACAACTAAGCTTTGTGCCTTATCTGTCTCCCTAGTGGTTGTAGTTACATGCCACACCACACTAACGAAACAAATGAGACTGTGAGGGCACAACAGACCCAGGCAGAACTCAAACACATATAGAGCAGTAAAGGACTTGTGCAGGAGCCCATCATAATACAAAATCGGGACCTACTACTAAGTCACAATCTAACACACACAACTTAAAGCCATGAATTTAACCGTCCTCCTGACAGAAACAAGGAACTGGCAGGAAATTCGGGGGCGAGCGCGTCCATGGAAACGGAGTGAAACACGAGAAAAATGTCGCCAGCTGCACGATTAAAAAAAAAGAAAAAAAAAAAGACAAAGAAGCAGGCTCTGCTAACGCACGGAAAGAATCAGGGACGAAAAGAAAAAAATAGAGGAAAAGTTCATGAAGCATCTGCTGTACGGCGCTGCCCGCCCCCCAAGGAGGAAGAGCTCCCTCTGCCCGCCGCTGGCTCAGGCCCGCGGAGGCCGCTCACGGGTTGGAGTCCGGCCCTGAGACCGGGGCAGCGGCTGAAGCAGCCGGAATCGAAGAGGAGCGTGTATCCGCGGAGAAGGAGGAAACGGGAACCCCACAGCAGTAGTCGTACTCACCTCGCTCCAGACGCACCGACTCACCCAGAGCCGCCATCTTGTCCTCGTTGCGACCCCCGCCGGAAGTGACGCATCCAACCGGAAGAAGGAACGAGGCGCGGCCCCGACGTTGCCATGGTGCCGCCTGCATTGTCCTGTGGGGAGGGGCGGCCTGCGAGCCGGCCGGCCGAGTGTGGGATAAATAAAGCAGTCTTGACTGAAATAGCTAGTGTTTGTCGTGTTTCCTCACTACAACACGCTCAACCACTCCTACTCCCTATTAACACACAAGAAGCACCGCCTACGGAGCGCATATCTGTTCATGTGCCATGACTGCCCCTGGAGACAGAATTATATATAAATCCACTTCTGCCCCTGGGAAATGTGGAGCATGTGGTTTGCGTGTCTGTTTGGCACCGGGTTTATCTACGTGTGAGGCTAACGCTACATGCAATGTCTGTATTAAATTGGAGATAAGTGACGTACTCAGGCTTTTTCTGGAAGAGAGTAGGAGACCACTTCAGCACATTTATTTATACATTAATTTATTCTACGGGCTTAGCTCTGCCCATTTGGCTTTGATTTAGCCTGTGCCTGGTGTTTGCAGCTCTGAAAGAGAAGGGTTCTCAACAGGCCTCCAAATGTCAGCTAATGTGATGGTGATGTACTCCCTCCCCTCTGCAATTCATTTTAATGCCAGCTCCTCTCAGTTTGAAGGATGTCGTGTGTGCATTTCAGTGAAAAGGTCATACGAATGGAATTCTGCAGGTGAACAAAATTAAATTCTCACAGGCTTGTTTCCTGCAAGAAAAAAGTGTTTGAGCAGCTGGAAGTGCAGAGTGTTTCTGGAATAAAACCCAGATGTTTCTATCATGCTGGAGCAGTAATGGCCATTCTGTTACCAGTGACTGAAATTGTAAATAGCCTGCCATGACTTCAGACAGATGAGACTATGGAAAAAAAAAGAAGTATTAGTATTAGGCAACATTTCAAAAATATAGCCTTGGTAGGAATACAGGTTTGAACGTATCTTTAGTGTAGTATTACTTTGACTTCCATAAAGACCAGAGGTTCAGAAATTGGAGCATTTGCTTTAACTTTCCTCTAGAACTAATGACCTGGACAATGGACTGTCATTCATACCTCTCTCCATTCTAAAATATGACATTGTGAGTCTAAGAAAATCAGAAAGACAGATTTTATGTAATACTTTCACTGTCTGCTTCATAACCCTGTCACACTTAAACCATATTGCTCCAGGAATATGCTCTGATTTATACTTGTCTGCCCCAGTGAGCCCACATCTTGAATACTGTGTTCATTTGTAGGCTCCTCAGTTCAAGAAAGACAGGGAACTACTGAAGAGCATGGAACTTACTTTCTCTGATTATCTTTTATGCAATAAAACTTGGTCTTTTCTACATCGTAAGTTCTGTGTTTAGCAACAAAATCTTGCAAAAGAATTGGGTTGAAGTAACCTCTTATTCTTTTTGCTGTTTTCTTTCTCTTAAAACCTATGGTACTCAACCAACTGAAAAATATCAGAGAAAGAAAACTTCAGTATAAATTTGACAGGGATGTTCTTTCTGATAAAAAAAAGCTACAAGTTGACATGTGCACCTTTTCTTTGTCTCCAGGAGAAACCAAAAATGACAGGCTTGTTATTCCAGTGGGAGGAATAGAATTCCACTGCAGGACCACAGAGGAGAGAAGGAAAATAAGGCCTCAGATGATACAGGAAAAGGATGCATACCCACTTAATTTTTCCTTTCTGAAGTAGCATTGTTAATATACTGCTGTACTTTTGTAGTGAGGTCTAGGTTACAAAGTTAGGCATTTCTATGATGGAGGTATTTTAATGCATTTTTGTCTTTGAAAATTGAAAAATGTGTTTGAATCAAAGAATCAACTGCTGTGTAAGTCAGAAGTATATTCGTGATCCCCCACCCCCGCCCTTCCAAAAAAGAGAGAAATGCTGAGTCTGTAGCAAGGCATGGTTTTCTCAAGACAGATTAAAAGCATAGGTGGATGTTGACAGATTCCATATGAACAAGATAATCTGTTTGTGCCATCATAGTCAGGAAATCTTTATTCTGTTAAGTGTCTGGTACAAAAACAAGTTGCAGAAGTAGAGGGTACTCCTCCCAAATGACTCAGAGAGTGCACAGTGGTGGCTGAGGAGCATGGAAAATCTAACCATTGAACTTCAATTGGTGTATTTTGATAAATATCATGAAATTATTAATTTAAACCCCACTGTCAGCATTGCTCAAGCTTGTGAAATCTTGTACCGGAGTAAAATAACTTCTGTCTTCATTGATGAATTAGCCTAAGTGTTAGCAGCTGCACTTTAATGCCACATGAAAGATGGTGCTGTACTCCACAGTATATGTCAGTAGAACCTCTGGGAGCAAGCACTTCCTGCCGATCTTTTATGTATGCGTGACACTAGTGTTGAAAGATTATCAATAATCAAGTGATATAGCTTAAGTCCTCACTGGAAAACAGTTGCATTAGCAGTCCAAGAGAAAATGGAAATCAATCTCCAGCATAAGCTAACTTGGAATGAACATACAGTTTGTATCAGTTCAGAGGTTTTAGTGTATAAAAAGTTAATCCGTAACCAAATAAGATGAGCTTTCTTTATAAATTAGTAAGGTCTCAGTATTTTTATGAGATTGTATCTAACAGCCAGCCCTTCTATTCTAGACATTAGACATAGGTGGATAGGGAATACAAATATGGCAAGACATACCCTACAGCTCACTAGGGAAAATGCAGGAAGAAGAGTGGTTCAAGAAACTTTGTTCACTTTCTCTCAGGCTTCTGCTCAGGTGCAAGGTTCAGGCTGAAGGATGTCACGAGAAAGAGACTCTGTTTACAACTGTTCAAGTAGTAATTCTCATCAACTTCTCTTGTGGATGTTTTTACTCAAGAATAGCTTCATTTTGTTTAGCTTATACTTTACTGGATGTACTAAATCTGTACAAATAAGCCATTAGAAGAATAAGAAAATGCATGTAGATTGCAGATAGCTTTGTATATGTGCATTTCTATGAGTGTGTAAACTTCTCTCTTACTTATATTGGAAAGTTACTTTTCATGTATATGACATATACGTGGGTATAGTTGTTCTCGTGTTAACTGGACTAGTCAATAGTGGTCTTGCAGGTAGGTAGTGTTTTCCTTCTCATCCTGCTAACGTTGATTTAGTCACAAAGAGGGATAATAAGATTCTTTCTAGAAATGTATATAAAAAACAGTTACACTATTTTCTAACATTTCATGGTACACCTAACATCTTTAAAAGTGTCACAGTGCTAAGTAGTGCATTATTTTCATGCACAGTTAGACCTGCAGCATTTATTCTACATGTGTATTTTCACACACATGTGGTCAAGAGTCATCTCAAAGCACCTTTAGTATTAGTAGGTACACGTTAAGTCCAAACTGAAAGGATTTTTTTTTTTACTTATATAGCTACTTAGCTAATTGCTGTAGGAAGTATATGTGTCCAGCTACCTCTAAGGGGGAAATGGCAATCATGTAACATAGTAGAGTAATGTGGAGTGAAAAAAATGGCTAGAACCCTGCGTCAGAACGCAGGATACACTTAAAAAATTGCTGAAGAATCTCTGTCGTCCACAAGGAACAATGTCTGCTCTGGAAACCAGAGAGGTGGAATTAACCATGACTTCTATTTATGATTCAGGGCAGTGAAGAGAGTGCAAATTCAATTTTCATGTTTTTAAGACATCCTTTTGCCTCAGGACTGCCATGTTAAAACAACTTTATTGCTTTAATACCACTGAATTTAATCACTGTAAATCTTTGACAGTTGCATTAGTATTTGCAATTTCAGCTGTACTTTGATTCATTGGCTAGTCCAGAGTGAGTTTCATGGTTTGCCACACATTGGGATTGATTGCTGTTGTCCCTGTCAAAAATTCAGGGTTTTATACATATTGAAGAACCTGGCACCTTTTTGGTCATGCACATACTTGCAATTTTTTCTGTCTTCATATGACAGAAGAGATTTTTCCTTTGTTACTTATTGCAGACCGTGCATTTTGATTATTATCTCACGCATCGGTTGAATAACATGTAGAAAGAGTCCTGCTTTTTGCTAAGTGCTGCCTAACCTCCATGCCAATTATTGTTTCCACGTAAAGCTTGACTACGTGAGTTGTCTCAGAATTCTTCTAGTCACTCCTGACAAATGTAGGAGCAAACAACAGACATATGAGAAAGTTCTGCCTGTTATTCTGCATTTACGGAAAAATGGTAATTATCATCCTCCTCCCCCCTCCTGGCCTTTCCTGTAGATGAAAATGCTTTTTACTGACAATAATGCTGACATAAGAAAAAGCGTCGAAGTGGGAATTTAATAACATGTCTAAATGCTGATTAAAATGAATACTCCAAAATAATTAAATACACCTGTTTTTTTTGTTGTTTTGTTTTCTCCTGATCTTGTAATTGTTCCTTCTCACTGAAATTTAAAATAGCAACAAAAGGCCCCATACAGATAGAGAAGACTAATCTTATTGTATGACACAGTAAAAACACATTGCGTGGAACCCCTTCACCATTACTTTTTAAGGACAGCAGGCTTGTGTCTACCTGTGACAGACAAACAACAAATTTAGTCTTTTTTTTTTTTTTTCCATTTTTCCTTTTCTTTAAAATCATAGAATGGCTTGGGTTGGAAGGGATCTTAAAGATCATCTAAATCCAACCTCCTGCCATGGCAGGGTTGCCAGCCACTGGATCAGGCTGCCCAGGGTCCCGTCCATCCTGGCCTTGAACACCTCTAGGGATGGGGTATCTACAACCTCTTTGGGCAGCTTGTGCCAGTGCCTCACCACCCTCTGAGTAATGAATTTCTTCCTAACATCTAACCTAAATCTTTGCTCTTTTAGCTTAAATCCATTCCCTCTTGTCCTATCACTCTCAGACCATGTAAAAAGTCAGTCCCTCTCCTGCTTGTAAGCAACCTTCAAGTACTGAAATGTTGCGGTGAGGTCTCCCCTGAGCCTTAGAATCATAGAAACACCAAGGTTCACAGGTTGTTGAACTTCATCTGATTGGCCTCAGCCCAGCTATCCAGCCTGTCCAGATTGCTCTGTAGGGTCTTCCTATCCTTAGGCAGATCAACACTTCCTCCCAGCTTGGTGTCATCTGCAAACTTACTGAGAGTGCACTCAATGCCCTCATCCAGGTCATCAGTGATGATACTGAACAGGACAGGCCCTGATACTGACCCTTGGGGAACACCACTTGTGACCTGTCACCAGCTGGCTTTAACTCCATTCACCACCACTCTCTGGACAAGACCATCCAGTCAGTTCTTTACCCAGTAAAGAGTGTACCTGTCCAAGCCATGAGCTGCCAGCTTCTCCAGGAGAATACTTGTGGGAGACAGTGTTGAAGTCTAGGTAGACTACATCAACTGCCTTTCCCTCATCCACCAGGTGGGTCACTTGATCGTAGAAAGAGATCAGGTTGGTCAGGTAGGACCTGCCTTTCATGAACCCATGCTGGCTAGGCCTGATCCCTCAGTTGTCCTGCACATGCCATGTGATCTCCCTGAAGGTGACCTGCTCCATAACCTTACCTGGCACCGAGGTCAGGCTGACAGGCCTGTAGTTCCCTGGATCTTCCTTACTACTATTGTCGTAGATGGGAGTCACATTAGCAAGCCTCCAATCCTGGGACCTTTCCAGTTGACCAGAAACGCTGATAGATGATGGAAAGTGGCTTGACTATCACCTCTGCCAGCTCCCGCAGTGCCCTTCTCTTCTCGAAGCTGAACAAGCCCAACTCCCTCAATCTTTCTTAATAGGAGAGGTCCTCCAGCTCTTTGAGCCCTCTATTGTTTTATAAAAACAAAATGTTCCTTTCAAACACTAATATGACAGAATTTAGCACTTTTATGCAAGTGGTAATGGTATAATCATTAAGCTAGCAGAGTGCTGACCTACAAGTGCATTTTCCTTGGTACACAGTTGAAGTCATTCAGAGAATGAAATTGTGCTCATCAGTGAATTTCAGAAGAAACACTTTGAATGGGATGGGGATGTTTTTGAGAAGACTGCTGTCAAGTTGTGCTATTCTGTGCAGTCCTAGAGCTAAGACTCTGTTAGCAACACTTACCTGCTTTTCAAGCGCTTTACTTAATGTCCTTTTAAAGTATTGTACAAGAAAAAAGGATGTGCAAACAGATGATGACAGAAAAATCTCATTTTACTTTACAAAAAGTTATTTAAGCCTTTAAAGGTTTGAGTGTACTTTAAAAAAGGACCATTGAACTAAAACTACCCAAAATAGATTTGCCAGAATAGTCTTTTGATACAAGAAAATAAACACGCTGAGGCTCCTTCTGCTTTCATCACTGTCAGCAACATGTGCCTCTGCCTGTGGGAGGGTGGGCAAAAGGAGAAACTCTGCCTCTGCAGTGTGCTCTTCTTCTCACTGTAACTTGGCAGGGCATTCTGAGTAGGAAAGGGGTGAAAGCTGAAAATTCAATGCGTGTCCTGCACGCATATAGGCAGGAGTTAATGGTGCATTCCAAGAATCAGTTTTTATTGAATATAGACTGTGCTGTAAGGGAGTAGTTCATAGTTTCCCCCTAAAACATAATAAAAATGTCTGCAAAGACTTTAATAAAGAGACTTAAGGAAAACTTTCCAGATCCCAATTACCATGAAAAATAATAAAGTTATACTTGCAAAATAATCATAGAAAAATATTTTAACTGCATATTAGACAGTCGCTGGTAATATGTAATTATTTCATGTTTTGTAAAATAGAACAGACTCTATGTTGGCCAGACTTACTGTATTTTTTTTTCCTACAGAATGTATGAAAGATTTTCTTTACAGAAAAAAAAAGCAAGATCCAAAGCTCATAAGAGCTGTATGAACTCTTACATTGTATGTCTTCATCGGGCAATACAAAGTTTGCTATTTCCCATCTATCCTGAGCAGATGAACTGTTATGATCAGCAAGGGTCACAGCACAAAATTGGCATCTGAGCAGGTCAAGACCTTCTAAGTGTTTGGACTGGAATGTAATTTCACCTTTTGTCTCTTTTCCCTGCGTTGTGCTCCTGTGCTGTCTGAGTCTTTCAGTGATTCCAGTGTTCCCTGGCTTGTCCTCTCACTGTGCAGGATTTCTCTATGCACCTTTAGATGAGCCATCTTGGAGGAAATCTCAGTGAGATCTGGAAAACACTGGTTTGACTGCTAAGATCTGAAGATATTTCATTACGTCCAGTATAGTACAAACTTGTATGCTTCTGCTTAAGTCATTAAATGTATCCCATCGACCTAAATGGGAATTGGACTAAATCCCAGAAGAGCATTCACGTTCATTAAGGTGGTTCTTGATCTCCTCCTGTGTGAAACAGAAAATCTGAATACAAGATACATATTTTGAACTAAAGAGCAGATGGATTCAGCTGTGCAATGGGTAACAACTTTCTGGTTTTGTAAAGAGACTTTCCCCAAATGCTTTTGACCAAGCATGTTTTGTAAGTACCATTTTTCAAAAGTCTGATTGTAACAAAACAAACAGCTAACTTAATGCTTAACTGAAATTACTGTCAAACTGTTGATGCTTACAGAAATGCATCTAGCATTTGAGGTCCCCAGCAGATTCTCTAGCTCCAAGTCCTTTTGTGCAGAAAGGACTGCATGTTCCAAAGATGTTGACTGCATTTTCAGTAACATCACTGAATTGTAATGATCTCTGAGAACTGTTCTAACACACACCACATCACTGCACTTTTAAAGTCAGAAAAAAACCCATCTCAAGCACAGATGCAAAACTTCTGAAGACTGCCTCCAAGTGTATCTAAGGTGAGGAGGTCAGCTCCACGCTTAAAGACTGCCTCCTCCAGAAAAGAAAGGAGGGTGATAGTCGTAGGTAACTCCCTCCTGAGAGGAACAGAGGGCCCGATATGTCAGCCTGACCCTACCCGTAGGGAGGTGTGCTGCCTCACTGGGGCCCAGGTCAGGGATATTTCTAGAAAACTTCCTGGTCTGATCCACCCCTCTGATTACTATCCGTTATTGATAGTTCAGGCCAGCAGTGATGAGGTTGCTGACAGAAGCCTGAGGGCTATAAAAAAATGATTTTAGGAGACTGGGGAGGTTAGTTGACAATGCAGGCATACAAGTAGTAATTGCAGGTATTCCTACGGTGGCAGGGAAAGACAATGCAACAACCAGGAAAACCCATCGCATAAACACATGGCTGAGAGGCTGGTGCAAACACAAGAATTTCGAGTTCTTTGATCATGGGGCGATCCACTTGGCACCTGGCCTGAGGTCTGCAGATGGGTATCACCTGTCTCAAAGGGGGAAACGGATCCTTGCCCAGTAGCTGGCGGGACTTGTAGAGAGGTCTTTAAACTAGATATGAAGGGGGAAGGGGATAAAACCAGGCCTGCTAGAGATGAGCGTGGGGGAGCGACAATGGGGTTAGGGGTGAGGCGAGGGGCCCAGCTAAAATGTGTCTATACCAATGCACGCAGCATGGGCAACAAACAAGAAGAGTTGGAAGCCATTGTGCGGCAGGCAAGCTATGACCTAGCTGCCATTACAGAAACGTGGTGGGACCACTCCCATGACTGGAGTGCTGCAATGGATGGCTACAAACTCTTCAGGAAGGATAGGCAAGGAAGGAGGGGTGGTGGCGTGGCTCTCTATATTAAAGAGTGCTTTGAGGTTACTGAACTTATGACTGGGGATGATAAGGTTGAATCCCTATGGGTTAAGATCAGGGGAAGAACTGACAAGGCAGATATCCTGGTGGGCGTCTGTTATAGACTGCTGAACCAGGATGAAGAGACAGATGAGGTGTTCTATGAACAGCTGGCGGAAGCTGCGCGATCGCCAGCCCTTGTCCTCATGGGGGACTTCAACTTCCCCGCCATATGCTGGGAATACAACTTAGCGCAGAAGAAGCAGTCTAGGAGGTTTCTGGAATGTATGGAGGACAACTTCTTGATGCAGCTGGTAAGAGAACCTACGAGAGGAGCTGCCCCGTTAGACCTGCTGTTCACAAACAGAGAAGGTCTGGTGGGAGATGTGGAGGTCGGGGGCTGTCTTGGACAGAGTGACCATGAAATGGTAGAGTTCTCGATTCTTGGTGGAGCCAGGAGGGGGAACAGCAAAACTGCTACCTTGGACTTCCAGAGGGCAGACTTTGAATTGTTCAGGAGACTAATAGGGGGAGTCCCTTGGGGTTCAGTCTTAGAGAATAAAGGGGTACAAGATGGCTGGTTGCTCTTCAAGAAGGAAGTCTTAAAGGCACAGGAGCAGGCTGTCCCCCTGAGCCGCAAAATGAGCCGGCGCGGAAGAAGACCGGCGTGGATGAATAGGGAGCTATTCTTGAGGCTCCAGGAGAAAAAGAGAATCTACCTCCTGTGGAAGAAGGGACGGGCAACCCGGAAAGAATACAAAGAAGTTGTTAAGATGTGCAGGGAGAAAATCAGAAAGGCAAAAGCCCAGCTTGAACTCAACCTGGCCGCTGGGGTAAAAGGGAACAAGAAACTCTTTTACAAGTATATCAACAGTAAGAGGAGGACCAGGGAGAATCTTCATTCTTTACTGGATGAGGCTGGGAATGTGACCACTGAGGATAAGGAAAAGGCAGAGGTTCTGAATGCCTTCTTTACATCTGTCTTTAAAAGTCAGACCAGTTATCCTCAGGTTTCTCCACTCTCTGACCTGGCAGTCTTGGCTGGGGAGCAGACTAAACCCCCCACGATTCAGGAGGAAACAGTCAGAGACCTGCTACTCCAACTGGACTGCCACAAGTCCATGGGACCGGATGAGATTCACCCGAGAGTGCTGAGGGAACTGGCGGAGGTGATAGCCGAGCCGCTTTCCATCATCTATCAGCGCTCCTTGTTGACGGGTGAGGTCCCAGAAGACTGGAGGCTTGCCAATGTGACTCCCATCTACAAGAAGGGCTGTAAGGAGGACCCGGGGAACTACAGGCCTGTTAGCCTGACCTCGGTGCCAGGGAAGGTTATGGAACAGATTGTCTTGAGGGAGATCACGCGGCAAGTGCGGGACAACCGGGGGATCAGGCCTAGCCAGCATGGGTTCACGAAGGGCAGGTCCTGCTTGACCAACCTGATCTCCTTCTATGATCTAGTGACCCGCCTGGTGGATGAGGGAAAGGCTGTTGATGTAGTCTACCTAGACTTCAGCAAAGCCTTTGACACTGTCTCCCACACTATTCTCCTGCAGAAGCTGGCAGTCCGTGGCTTGGACAGGTACACTCTTGGCTGGGTAAGGAACTGGCTGGAGGGCCGGGCCCAGAGAGTGGTGGTGAATGGAGTTAAATCCAGCTGGCGACCGGTTATGAGTGGAGTTCCCCAGGGGTCGGTGCTGGGGCCTGTCCTGTTCAATATCTTTATTGATGACCTGGATGAGGGCATTGAGTGCACCCTCAGTAAGTTTGCAGATGACACCAAGCTGGCTGGAGGTGTCGATCTGCCTGAGGGTAGCGAGGCCCTACAGAGGGATCTGGATAGGCTGGATAGCTGGGCTGAAGCCAATGGGATGAGATTCAACAAGACCAAATGCCAGGTCCTGCACTTTGGCCACAATAACCCCAAGCAACGCTACAGGCTTGGGGCAGAGTGGCTGGAAGACTGTGTAGACGAAATGGACCTGGGAGTATTGACTGATGCTAGACTGAACATGAGCCAGCATTGTGCCCAGGGGGCCAAGAAGGCCAATGGCATCCTGGCTTGTATCAGAAATAGTGTGACCAGCAGGAACAGGGAAGTAATTGTCCCCCTGTACTCAGCACTGGTGAGGCCGCACCTCGAGTACTGTGTCCAGTTTTGGGCCCCTCGCTGTAAGAAAGACATAGAGGCCCTGGAGCGTGTTCAGAGAAGGGCAACAAAGCTGGTGAGGGGTCTGGAGCACAGGTCTTATGAGGAGCGGCTGAAGAAGCTGGGATTGTTTAGTCTAGAGAAGAGGAGGCTCAGGGGAGACCTTATTGCTCTCTATAACTACCTGAAGGGAGGTTGTAGTGAGCTGGGGGTCAGCCCCTTCTCTCGTGTGACCTAGTGATAGGACTAGAGGGAATAGCTTCAAGCTGCGCCAGGGAAGGTTCAGGCTGGACGTTAGGAAATACTACTGCTCTGAAAGGGTGGTCAGGCACTGGAATGGGCTGCCCGGAGAGGTGGTGGAGTCACCGACCCTGGAGGTGTTCAAGGAACGTTTGGATGTTGTGTTGAGGGACATGGTTTAGCGAGAACCATTGGTGATGGGTGAATGGTTGGACTGGATGGTCCTGTGAGTCTTTTCCAACCTTAGTGATTCTATGATTCTATGATTCCTTTTAAAATATTTGAACATTAAAGCATTATGATTATCTTCCTTTAGACTTGTATAGGACCAGATGACTTGCAGATGTAGCTCTGTGCAACCCTATTTTCTACAAGCCTCTAGCTCAGTGCTATCCATTGCTGCAGTAGCAGTGTAAGCAGTGCTTGGTTCCTGTGATTCCAGGAGTTTTGTTGTTAATTGCAATTTTAGCAGGACTGGACCAACCTGACCAGACAGCAGGTCAGCATGATGTTTCTTCACATGCACAGTATGCTATATACCATTACTATATTTTCTCCATGTCAGTAAAGAATTTGAGAGATTATTTTCTCTATACTGAAGAATATATGGTTGGAAATGTTGTGCTACAACAAGGAGACAGAGAGAGGGATCTGGGTGGAGGTGGAGGCACAGGAGGTGTTCAAGAAACATGGAGATGGCACTTGGGGGCATGGTTAGTGGGCATGGTGGGGGTGAGTTGGGGTTGGACTTGGTGATCTGGGAGGTCTTTTCCGACCTTAAGGACTATGCTTCTATGATATATCTTGATCATGTCCCAAAACAGAGTCTTTAGCTGGTCTTTTTACTCCCCATCAAAGGTGCCAGCCTGATAGTGTTATGGGTAGATATTTTAACATAACAAAATCCATATAACTTGTTATCTTTAAGAAGGAAGTGAACTTGACAAATATTAACTAGACTATATTTGTAGTTATCTAACTGGTACAGCCTGTACAGATGTAATACAATCTCCTCCCATACACTTTTATCATGTTGCTCTGGTTTCTAATCTTGCAAAAGTTCTCAAGAGGAATTACTCACATGCATAAAATAACATCATATTCTTTAATGTTTGCAGGCTTGGGCCCCAACTTACAATGTAATTTATATTGAAATTGTTTCTTACTATAAAAGCCTGCTAATTATTCCAGATTCTGCATTTAGTATTGCATTTTCAAGGGAGAAGCGTCTTATTTGTCTTATTCTATCTTTTCCTATTTCATTCTGATCTGTTCTGTAGTTACACGTATGGGGAGAGCATTATGCACATGGGAAAATATTTTGTAATTTGGTAATAAGAGTGCTCTCCATGCTCAAGGAATAAAAGATTATGACTGATTTGACATTTCATTATTATTATTATTATTCTGGCTGAAAAGCGGAAGAAGCAATGCAATTTGCACTGATTTGTCAAGCTGTATTTCAGTGTGAAGTACAGAATGAAATCTGAAACATTTATTTGCTTGTGTGACTGTATTTTATTAACAAGGGGTTTTAGCTTTCTTCAAGTGCACTTCCTTGTGTTTTACATTTCAACAAAAAGACTGAAATTAAATACGTGTAGGATGCCAATAAAAGGGGTTTATGAATTCAACTGCTACTTATTTTCAGCCTATGAGAAAGTGAATTTCCATGGCAGCTTGTAAATTCATGAAATGTAGAACTTCAGGTAAAACCAAAAGCAAATAAATGACAGAGGAACCTAAGTCAATGTCAGTGGTTTATGGGCTGGTCTGGCCCAGTTCCGTGACTAGCAGGGCGGAGGGACCCACAGATCCATGACCTGGAAAAAGGAAAAAAGGGGAAAAGGATAGAGAGATGGGCCTAAAAACAAAACAGTGGCAACAATCTGAGGAGAAACAAACTATTTTACTAAATAAGATATCGGAATGCAAGATAACACACTATAATACACTATAATACAATATAATTAGAATTGAAACTAGTAAATCAAATTAAATGAGAGAGAGTGGCTGACAGCCGAAGGCATTACTCTAATGCTGTGACGAGACAGCACCCGCAACAGAGACGAGCCAGATGATCGAAAAGGACCATCAGGTGACCTACAAAGGCCTTTTATCTTTTCCCTCTGAGCAGAAATGATAACAGAACAGTGAACAGTCCTCTGGGGGACGTAGTAGTTCTTCTCTTCCAGGACAGATACCCAGACCTGGAGCATTAACTCTTTAACTTGCAGTGCACATATACCTGATGTTATGATGTGGAATACTGATAACCAAAAATCATAAAACCATGACAGTCACAATGCAAGACAGTAAGATTTGGTGACTCAGGCACTTCTGAAGTATGTTCATGTTTTTCTGCACCTTTGAACTTAAATACTTTTACCAGAATGGTAACTGTTTACAGGCTGGGACTGTGTTCCCTAAGTCCTGTTTCTTCTGTGTTTTCAGTGATGCTTGTCCCATAGGTTTTAGCCTTGCAATTCAGTGAAAATATTTCTGTATGACACTGACCTTTTGAGGTACACCTATGTGAAGAGTTTCTGCATTAACAAGCTGCCAAGTCAGATTCTAATGCCAGACGCTGAGACTTGAGTTTCCATAACAGCAAGGAAACTAGATTCCTCCTGCCTTAGGGGAAAAAAAAAAATACAACCCAACCCAACCTCTACTGTCCCTTGATCTGTCAAACATTAAGACCAGTGATTTGTAACAGATGGGAAAAAAGACGGCTTGGATGATTAGGGGAGGGGAGAGCCTATCTTACAAGGAGTTGGAAGAAGATATTTACCTTCTTTGAGTAATACATGCTGGGTGTTGATGGAGAGCAACCTTACTATGAAAATGATTAGATATAATTTAGACAGCAGTAAAATTTGGAATTAGGAACAAGCTCCCTGCTGTTAACAAAATCTGATTCTGACGAAGCTTTGTATATGAAACAAAGAAAAAAAAAATCCACCACAAAACCACTCAGAAACATTTCTTTAGAAGGAAGATTAGGTCATTTCTGAAGGGAGTTCTGACATTGCTTCTAAAATAGCAAGTGGTTGGATTACCTGCTCCAGAGCATCCAAGAGATTGATCCTCAGGACAGGTATCTGCATTTTAACTCTACTTTTTATGACATCAGAGCTTTTCACGCTGCCCGACAACTTTCACTGACCTCAGAAGATAGGAGTATATTGAAATTAATACAATTTTTTTTTATTTTATTTTTCAGAAAGACATATGTGGACTTAACTTTCAAACTTGTCATGTTGCCTGTTTTTGGCTTGCAAAGACAGAAATTAAACTATATGAAAAGTCTAGAAAATCTCTGTATGCTGAGTAAACACACTTAAAAGTAGGGAGAGAAATTATAGCAAAATGCTTTCATTTAAAACACAGCAGAAAAGAAAAATGCAAGCAAATCGGGCGATGATCTGACCTGGAACTTCGAATGGATCTGGAGCTCAAAGACATCCCATCCCTAGGATTATCATGGCAAACACACTGAATGAACTTGTACATATAAAATCCTTGATGAAATCCAGGCTTTATCCCTCTTACTCAGGTGCCATGAGTATCATGATGACAAATCTAGGGACCTGATGTCCCAGTTAAAAAAAATAAAGAAGAGAGAACAAAACCATCTCTATTAGCTGTGCAGGGAGGGCTATAAGTAACCTTCATTGTTGTGCTCCCAGTAATTTGCAGTGGTTCAGAAGGAGTCCAGCCAGCTCCTGTCCTCTGGAGTGCAAATGCACTGCCTCTCCTCCACACCCTGCTGCTTCAGCTCAGCCAGAAATAAAATGGGATTTTGCACTCCGATGCACAAGAAAACTAAAATAATAGCACTGAACTTGAAGGGGGGGCAGTTAGGCTTGTCCAGTTGCCCCTGCTTTCCCCCACAGCTGAGAGAACTGCCTTGTTAAAGCTGACTCATGCTATTAAAGGACAGCATCAATTTTAAAGCACAAGTCTATTTTACATGGCAATGTAAAATGTAAAATGTTCAGCCTGAGACACTGTCTGTGTAAACTCATTCAGTTTCCCTTGTTTTATAATACAACCTACTCACTGAAGTTGACCTGGCCAATGAACTGTCTTGCCAAATTAGCAGCAATTATTTGCTGAATTTTCCTCCATTTTCCTGGTAGGAATCTCATAAAGGCAAAAGCTTGCTTTATGTTGTGCTTGCCTTAGAACTGATGCAGAGCAGAACCACAGAAAGTCCCAGCCCACGCTATCATCCACAAGACCAGCAGTGCTATGTGGAGTTCCGTAGCCACCTTTTATTCAAGGTTACATAAAATGTTTCAAATGCCAAGAGTGGGATTAAGAGGTTGTGTGGTGCTTAAGTGTGAAGGATTTTCTGGGTGAAAGGGAAAAAGTAGTAATACCAGAACCTGCCTGTCACTCTAGAAAGAGCCTGGTGCACTTAGAAGTGAATGCACAGGAGGAGACTCAGTCAGAAAAACTGGAATTTAATTTTAAACCCCCAGAAGACATTTTTTTTGTCTTTTTGTAGTTTTTCCTCTTTAAATGCTTGCTTCAGTTTCAGTGCAGACTGAAGCCAGGTATGAGAATTTGATTTTTTTGTGTGCGTGAAAATAACTAACTGGGATAGAGTAACTTGCATTCTCTGGCTCAATGAATATTGATGCATCCATGCAAAATTAAACAGTTCCATTCAAAGAAAGAAGTAAATGTACCATCAGTTACATAAATCATATGAATATCTATAGCCCCCAACCAGTTCCAGTTCCAAATTAGGATCCTAAGCGACCTATTTCCAGGTGAATAACGTAAGCAGCAGGATATTGCTTGGAATGGCTTGATCATTTTCCCCCTTTCTCATACCTCTTTTTGACTGGAAATTGTCACTAGCGCCCAGCAACTTGGTGGTAAAGACTTTTCTAAGATGTCTACTCCAAATGTGGTCAATGAAGCATTAATTTATTTCTCATTTACATGGAAAGATTAATCCACCATTTATGTTTAGTCCCCAGAATCATGCCTACCAAAGTGTTCTCTGAGCTATTTCTCTTTTAAAGGAAAAATAAAGTCAGTGTTTGAGTAGACAAGCCAAGTGGTAAGGTCCAAAACCCAAGCAGCAATCCAGAAGTGGGGAACAAGTCAACAGGACAGCTGACTAACTTATATTCAGCACTGTTCCTGGTGTTTTTTCCCATGAAAGAGTAACAGTTCACACACGTAACACTCTTGATAATGAATTTCTCACAATATGCTTTTTAACCCCCAGGACTCTGCTACCTGGCTTTGGTGATTATCATAGACTCATTGTTTCAAGCCTCTACAACACCATACTGTTCCAAAACCACAGGTAGCAGGTGTTCAGTGTGAAAGTTGTCTCTGTTTATTCTTCCCTTTTTGTCCCACTGGCAGTCAGTGCCATGTGCAAGGCACAGATTTGGGGACTATTTCTCAAGAACATCAGTGCAGCAACACAGTAATTGCTGTGTTGCTGCTGTTTCTCAAAGCAGAGACACAACCACAGCAGCTTCCTCGAGGTCAGACAAGACTTGGAGTAACAACAGCAACAGATAAGCCATGAGGCAGCAGATTTTGTGTACAAAACCAATACTAAAATGCTTGGGTTGGGAAGGGACCTCAAGGATCATCAAGCTCCAACCCCCGTGCTGCAGGCAAGGCTGCCAACCTCCATATCTAGTACTAGACCAGATTCAGAGGAGGCAGCTTCAAGTTTTGCTCATGAATGTAAAATTTTTGTGTCATCTTTTGAAGAGATCACCAATGCTGAAACTGGTGTTCCTGCCATTGGAAAAATGGCACTTGGATTATTAAACAGAAAAGATATAGCAGTTTGCAAACTTCACACATATTTGGAAGTCCCTTCATAACAGCAGGCACTCTTTCTCAGGATTTGACCAGCAAGCAAAACAAAATCCAGGGCTCAGTTCAACATAGCATTCTAAGCAAAACAACATGAGATTGAGTATAAATGAAGTTAGACCAAAAATGAAGAAAATAAGTTTCTAACCCAAAAAGAAGGTTATGAAAAAGGTTCTTAACGGGGGTGGGGATGAAAAAATGGGAAGAGAAAGTCCTTGTTATTTAAGAAGGAGCCCAGTGATGGATGGGCAGGGCTACACACTGAGATTGCTTCTCAGCACTGCTGCTCTGCTACCCTGATCAGCTTACTTTGTTAGCATGGATGAGATGTTCTCATTACGTATGCACTTCCAGGAAAAAGAAGTCAAAATGTGGCAACAAGCATGATAGCATATGGGAAAGAAACAATACAGTAGGCTAAGACTCTTCCATTTGGAGACAGGATGGTTAAGGAGGAGCCCCAAATCTTGGAAGCAAGCAAGCAGAGCCAAGTGTTGGCCACTGATCTTCCATTGAAAGCACTGGGAAAGCAAGTAGGATGCAGAAGTGAGCAAACCACAGACAAACAACAGCCCACAGAACACCCTGGCACTGCCTGCCCAAGGTTGCTACTGAAGCCACCATCCATGGCCAACGGGAGGCTCAGCCAGAACAAGCTCCTGAAGCTCCCTAATTTGAAAAAGTGATTACCAGGGAAGCTGCTGCGGAAATACAAAATTTCCTTGCTCTGTTCTTATTTCTTGTAGCTTGCTCATGCCATTGCTGGAGTCAGGCACTTCCGCCTGACTGCTCTGATGTTCCCTTCCAATTTTGTTCAGTAATAAGACTGTGGGGGACGATTCAAAGGCAACTTCTGGAATGACGTAGGACGGATGGAGAAAGCATGGATAGATTTGTTTTCCTTGGAGAACAGCCATGTGTAACTAGAATAATTAGTTCTGGAAATGAAGAGTGATTTAGCTGTACTCCCAACCACCTTCTTCATGTTCAGTCTTTGACACCTTTCCAGGGAAATAGCCTCAAGCCATGGGAAATTCTCTGATTCTCCACCTTCTGCAGAGTATCACTGACAGTAGCACATTTTCTCCAAGTGCACTTCAGATTCTCTCCAAATGGTCTATCTGTAATTAACTTTTCCATGGTTTTTTTTTGGTTGGTTGGTTGGTTGGTTTTTTTTTCTGGGGGGGGGGATGGGGTGGAGGGCAAAGAATGAGAACAGATTTGTTAATATTCAGAAGTGGTCTTGAGGCTTTTCTGTTTTCAGGCTGGATTAGAACACCTCAGAGAAACATCATCTAAGAGCTGAGCTTCTGCCAATAATTGCACACTCTGGGTGAGATGTCATACAGTAAGTGATGGCAGACAGCACACGAAAGAGATGAAGAGAGGATCTGGATGCTTTTTCATCCTCGTATCTCCCCCACAGATTCATAATTAAAAAAGACTGCATCATTCTGTGAAAATACTCCATCATCCGCTTTAGTTCTTTACCCCAAACTTATAAAAATCTAGTGCAAGGAATGCATCACAAGAATACAGTTTTCCACAACACACAGGGAAAGCTGTTTCCCGATATACAGAATTAATGCTTTAAGTAAGTCCAGTGATGTGTTACTAAGAACAGGAACACTTTAATTGCCTTCTGGCAGTTTTGGATTACACTTCACACTGCTCCACATCTGTGCTGTACAGATGTTTAAGTGCAGAGCTTTATTCCAGCGGTAATAGTTTGGCAGTGTTTGCAGAACAGATTGGTGGGGGTTTAAAATCCAGAACGCAGTAGTAACAGCCTGGTTCTGCAGGGGTGTAATATTTTTCATGTTAAATAACAATACATATTTTTGTTAATGTAGCATGGCAGTAATCACAGCATCTTTTCAGCAACCCATTTACGAGGGCCAAAACCTACTTCTGTCATTTGTTCTCATGCTATGTCTGCTGCGACACTGAAATCTCTGAAATCTCTATGAGCAGCATCTGCTTTACTGGATGAGGGGAGGGAGGGCAATGGGGCTTCTCTTCTTCCTTCAGTCTGTCTCTAGCAGAGCCCCGTGGTACAGCAGATATTACCCAGTAGTGCCTAGACTCAGGTTAACTCTACGTTGGCACTGTTTCACCTGATTTTGAAGAGTTTCTCTGCCTGTGAAAAAGCAATTAAGCACATTGGATACATGGAATCATTAGGAAGCAGAAGGTAAGTAGGACTGACAAGATTAGTGCATGATGATTTAACTCGCTCTTGGAGTAGTTTTTGATGTTGTATTCAGCTGTATAACTCTCTACCCTTGTTTTGAAATAAATTAAAACATTTGTAGAATAATCCATCTTACCAACACTTCTGTATCGACGTGACTTTGCTATAGCCATTATGGTTTTCTCCTGGGAGGAGCTAGCTTGATAGCTTGCTAGTTTGAGTTAAATGACTTAAATGATAAGTGGCATTTTGTTCTCATTACACTGAGAAAAGTCAATCAATATAAGGCGCATCAATGCATTAATGTAAAAGCAGAAACCAAAGAGAACTGATATTAAATGGAAATTTAGAATCCATCATATTGAACACTACAACTCAATTTCCTGAACCAGACTTGACAAACCACCAGTAAATGTCCAGCAGGGAGTAGTTCTGCCCTGATTATACTGACTAGATGACTGAATGGCTCTTTTTCCTTTCTAATACCTACGAAAATATGAAAATCAATGGCAGCCCACTTAGTGAAAGTACCTTCCCTCCTTTGCATGGTTCAGGCTACCTGTATGAAACAATATGAAACAATGCCAGCAGAAACAGTCTGTGCATCACCTCCCTGCAGAGCCCTCTCCTCCTTGCTCATGGAGGATCTCGCTGAAGATGGGAAAAGAGAGTACCCCTGGCTATGAGACCAGGCACAGACTTGTCCCACCATTTGAGTGCCTTGATGGAACATAACTGAGGAGTAAGCCAAAGGGACTTGCTATGTGAGCGGATCCAGCTTGCTTTTCAGCTCATCATGCTGCCCTGCAGGCTGCAGAAAGCTTACATCTGAGGAGGAGGTAGACACCTCTGTACTTCCAAGACTGGGTTGCGCTTCTCATTTCTGAGCTGTCATTTCATTTAATTTCCAGTAGATGCTACTCTACTCTAGATGCTAGCCATAGCCACTAATCACTCCTTCGCTGAACACCAGACCAGCAATGCTTCTTTGTGCATTCTCAGAATACAGGAAAACAGCCTTTCACCATCAAAATTTGATCAGTGGCATGAAACTTCTTAATTGGCAATCAAAAAGGAAGGAGCAGAGGCTCAAGTCAGACCCTGTGATATTCCTGCCTAATGAAGCCCACACTGAAAGGCTAATACAGGACTAGATTCAGTCATTTAAAGACATTTTGGTAAACAATAGAGAGAATATGTGAAATCACATTATGTTTCATCAGTGCTGGTAAAAAGCAAGGATGTGTGTTTAAGAAATAATGAGATCTCATTCAGTAGTGAAATAAAGGAAAATGGAACACAGCATCCTTTTAGAAGAGACTCTGTGAATATAGTACACAAAAATTTGGTCACAAATGGTTTCACGCTCCCATTTATGACATTTAATATGACTCGCACAGCTTATTTTTGACATATTTCTCTGCTTTTCTCAAAAGGAACATGTAGCAGAATCCTCTTAATTAGATAAAGAGTTATCGGCACTCTTGTAAAGTCTTTTGAGGTGAAAATTACAGTTTAGCTAAAAAAAGGATTATTCCTGAGCCATTTTAATCTGCATGTCCACCAATGCTCTGTGCCATGGACACCAAAGCCCAGCATCCATCATAAAGCAGAGAAAGTCTCCTAATCCAAGCTGGGCCAAGGACAGTCCCTTGCCAGAACTTGCATTCATTTTCTTTGCCATCACATGATTTGCAAGCTTGTGCTGGTGGCACTCAGGCCATGGAAGCTGGTGGCGGGCATCCCACATCCAGCCAGAACCAAGCTGGGAAAATGGGAGCATGGCAAGTTCCCAAAAGAGCCCTGCACTGACACCAAACGCCCAGCAGGACAAAGACCAAGAGGGACGTGGGACATCCCACCTGTAGAAGGCACCCAGCACACACTGAGGGACCCTGCGAGAGAAGATGCCTCCCAAAAGCCAGGCAAGTTCCTGCTGATCCTTGGGTGCCTGTTCCCCTCCAGACCCCAAATCTCATGCTGTGCATAAGCCGAGCAGCTCTCAGGAAGAGAGACACATGCATGCTGACTGATAAAGCAAGAGAAATTCCATGAAACTACCAAAAGCAAAAAAAAAAAAAAAAAAGACTATAATTAGTGAAGTCTACTGTGAATATTAATGGATAACACTGAGCAGTACTTTTGCCAACACTGCATATTTCTATAGCGACTCATCTACAGAAATCTTCTCTGCCTTTCTTTCTCTTCTGATACTTTCAGTAAATTTAAAAGTAAGTGGCAGAATTAACTTAATCTTTTATTTAGCTAATAGGAGCAGGTTGCATTAGAGCTTTCCTGGAATAAATGTAAGTGTACTTTATACTAAACACATAATGGCAAATCCACGTTCAGCTGGGAACTGCGCTAAATACAGCTTTGTCAAATCTTGAGCTTTTGTTGCGTCACATTATCTGACCTTTTTCTTAAAGCTCTAGTTACTAGAATTGTGTTATTATGTGAAAATCTCAGCTTTTATTAGGGAAATAAAGGTTTCCAGCTCTGATGGCTATAGAGAAAATGCCAATTCCAGAGGCTCCTGAAGTAAATGAGAGGTACTTGAGCACCAAAAAGAGAAAGAGGAGACTCACCTCCATGATTCAGGCACCTATAACCATGAGTGAGAAACCATGGGAGAAAATGCTGCCTGGGCTGTGACCCCATTGAACGTTTTGGGTTCCCTAATTCAGCAGCAGGAGAGAGATGACTGCAATAGCATCCCAGGAAGCGGAGCAGGTACATATAAGGCATCACACGCAGCCTGAGTTACATGGCCCTCCATGGTGCAGAAGTTCTATGGCACCAGGCCCACCAGTTCTCCAACTCTCTCTGCCAGGCTGCTGGCTCCCATCCCATTGGTAATGGAGACTTCCAGCAGGGCTGAACACAGTGGGAGAGGATCCTGCATGCCCATGATGAGCACTAGGAGGTTAAAGTTGCTTTGGCTTACCCAGCAGAGCTGCCCACATCGTTTTCACTGCCTCCTGACCACGGATGGTGCTGATTGCCTACGGCACTTTCCTTGCAGGCACCATATTTCCTCATTGCAACACAGGGAAAGGGAGATGTGAGAATTTTCTCATTTAAAATTAAAGATGATAGGCCAGTCTGGAAAAGAAACAAGATGTGGCCAATTCTGCCATTGCTTCACAGTGAGACTTGATGCTCCATGTGAGCTCACCCAACCAACTGTACAGTGTCCAAGTACCCCACAGTGGTGTCCTGGGAACAACTACCTCAGGAGTGTGGAGGGTCAACTGCTCAAACAGAGAGGAGTGTTGTTATTTATTGATGCTTTCCTCTGCATTTTGTGCATTTCACAGCTCATCACTCAGCTGGGGAAGACCTAGGATGCCGCAGCTGTGAGCTCTTCCCTTCCCAGTCAGCAGTAACCTAGGCAATATGCAAACAGCTGCCAAAATGGGAGCAGGGCCTTCCTCCTTCCTTGCTCAACACCTTACAGCAGCAATTAGGAAGGGCCAGCAACCCTGCTCAAATGCTGGAAGCGAAAAAATGAGAAACTGCAGTGAATCCCACACGACCACACAGTTAAATAAGAGAAGCAGAAAGAAATCATCTCTTAAAAAGCCCAGTTAATCCACTAGGAAAAACAAACAAGCACTTCTTTTATCCGTTTTCCTGAAAACGCTGTTAGTGCTGAAGCAATGCCCTACCACATTCCATGGTGCTTGTGCAAGACATTAATTCTCAGGTGATCAATGAGAAACTGAGACAGACCTTACCAGAAGAATGGAGCAGATCGGTGTCATGCCTCAGGTACACTGTAATTGAGCTATCAATTACAGCACGCACCACCTAAACCCCATAGGCTTGGTTTTTCACTTTATGGCTGGATGTAGCATAAATAATATCTTCTGTACAACACCTCCACCATTGATTTTAATTGATTGTCATATTGATCCCGTGTGTGCGTGTGTCAAGGTTCTCCAAAAAGTTTTCCATATCTGGTCACAGCACTCGTGAAAGCAACACGTGGCTTATGAGAACAGTGTTCCTGGTGTCACTCTGCTACCCTGATGTCTTTGGCTGCTGAGCAGGTGGGGTCTGAAGGTGGGTCAGGCTGAGGGAAAATGGGAGGGGATGCAGGCACGTTCCTCGTGGTGCAGTGCTCAGCATGGGTACATCTGGGTGAGCCTACAAGGCAGCCCCACAGCCAGGTTAGAAGGAAGCAGCCAGGAGGTGATCAGCACACTGGGAATTCCACCTTTGGTTTTTTGAGTATGCGTGTTGCCAAGCACCCAAAGCACCAGAAATGTCAATTCTCTTGTATCAGCAGCCAGCTATTTCTTTTTTTTTTCTTTCTTTCCCCACTCCAGTTTCTATAGATATCTCAGACTTTCAGAACTGGTGCGATGCAAACACCGTTGCACAACTGCGCACTGGGGATGGCACCCAGCGTGGGGGTAAGGGTGGGGACGGCCAGCTTGCACACAGCACCCAGGGGATGTCGTAACAGCTGTGCAGGGAGACATCTGCTCCTCACCACAGTGCCTCCATTCCAGGCACTGCACAAGCACGAACAAGCCCGAGTGGAGGCTGCTCCTGTCTAAATCCCCATGTCAAACTCATAGCCACAACGTCCGACCGCCCTGGGGCCTCCAGCAGGGCCTGTGCTGGACTGCCATTGACCCGCTCGAAACTGCTTCCTGTGTGCGTTCCTACATCTGGCCCCAGTATCTGCAGCAAAAACAGGCAGAAGGTGCTGATCCCTGGCTGAGCATGACCCCTACGTAACAGCATGCAAGATCATATCCACATCATGTGCCCAGCCCCGTGCAAGGAAAGACGAGGTGGAGGGGCCTCACGGGGAAACGATGCAGTGTTGGTTTGTGCGGCCAAAACTGACGTCTGGCACCCACATTTTCCTTCATTTCAATCCTCGAGTGCACTCGATCCTCCAGTCTTAGACAGAGCTCTAGTTTTGCAGGAGGGGAGTTATTCTGAACATCCTTTAAATACCCTGTGGGTGGGAGTATTTCCAGTTTGGGCATGGTGCGTGTATTTGGGTAAATAAAATCAGCCTACAAAGCCAACATTTGCATTGACAACCAATACAGCATGTGCCCGCGCCAGTGACTCACCCAGCTTGTCATTTTTTGTTCAGTTCCTTAACGTATGGTTCCATTTATACCAAGATGTATTTATAACATAGATATTTTAATATCAAGGAACAAATATTTGTTAATATGCGTTTGTGGAAGGAACAGAGCTCTGCGTTGGGTGAAGTGCTGAGATCTGCAGAGCTTCAAAACGTTTTATGGCGTTGTATGCCTCCCACCTCAGCCGCCATAGGAGCAACCAGTGAGCAGAACAAAAGCCAGACAAAATGAACAGGAAAGCAGAGCCGGGGAGCTCAAATGAGCCCTAGGCTGTGTGTCAAGTCTGCGGCAAAACCAAGGCACTGCGGGTTTCTTATCCCTGCGGGATCCATGAGGCGAACTGCATTTCAAGTACATTCATGTAAATCCAAACCAGACAGCTGGGCTGGCTTTAATTTACCAGAAAGCCGAACTCACTCTGTGTGGGAGTGCAAAGGCTGAACCAGGAGGCATAAGGGCCACATGCGGCACTGTGAGGAGCTGGCAAAGGGCCTCGCTGGTGCCCTGGGGTGGCAGCAGCCCCTGGGCCAGGCCAGGCTCCATGTCTCAGCTGCAGCCACTCAGGCAATGGAGCAGCCGGTGCCCTGGTGGCAGTGCTGTCAGCCACCTTTCTAAGGAGCCCAGAGCAAGGGAGACCACTTCTCTGCCCTGCACTTCAGCAACAGCCAACAGCCAGAACTTCTCTGGCCTAAGCTCAGGGCCTACCAAACCCAAAACAACACAGTGTGGAACAGCAGCTGCTAGGTCCATTCCCTACTGCTTTATCCAGTCCTCAAGCCCCTCAGTTCTGCAGACCAGGCCCTTTGCAGGGGCAAAGATAGGCTCTGCAGCTGAGTGACCCAGTTAGTGGGCATGGTGGTGGTGGGCTGACAGTAGAGCTAGATGATCTTAGTGGCCTTTTCCAACCTTAATAATTCTATGACTCTAAAAGAGAGCAAAGTGTAAACTCTGGGAAAAATTCAGAGATATCCGGGCTTGCAGCTTTGTTCTGAAGTGCTCTGACACATTGGTGTGTAGGTGGCCATGCTGGCAGCCATGCACCCAACTGTAAATTATACTTTAGCGTAATGTTCTGCAGTTATAGCCATGTGTAATGCCTGACACGTCCTTTGTTTGGGGTGTTGCACTAGTTCTTAGAAACTGCAGATATTGGCTGTGTTAGGAAGCACGCAACTGAGAAGGCTATGGTTCTTAAAGTGAATTTGTGAAGTGGCAATGGCTTGCAGACCCCTAAAGAGTTTCTTGCCCCATATACTGTTTATTTTAGCATCTCCTTGTATCAACTTCCTGCCTTGAAAGTTCAAGCAAGGCTTCAGGTTGTCAGCCCATGCACTGTATTATTTTCCTGTGGCAGGCAGGGCTGATTAGCTTGTATAGCAGTCGCTTGCACTACTCTACCCTCATTATTTCCTACACTCACCATGTAGGCAACGGTTATAAGCCATAAGGATATGCAGAGCTATGCCTGGAATCTGCTTTAATTTGGAGGAGGTGTACAGCACAGCCGTGCTGCCACCTCTAGCCATGGGTACCAACCTGGTGGTTTATGGACATGTTTCCTGTGCCCATCTGCCTGTGCCCCCTGCTGCACCAGCTGGCTGCCACCAGGGCCTCGACACAGAGTAAGGCTGCCAGCTCCTTGGGAAGCTGCTGGCAATAAGAATTTAGAAGAAATGCTTTTCTTCCCATAGTCCCTTTTGAGTGTTTGCCTAGCTGCCCTGGGAAAGAAAGTAGGAGGTAGTTTTATCAGGGCTGTACCAGTTTGTACATGAAATATGTGTATTCACTGAAAACAGAATGTAGAACTGAAAGCAGCATAGCCTCACAGGGCTGTTTCCTAAATCAGAAAAGCTAAGGTGGCAGCACTATTTCTGTTACACAAACATGGCCATATTGACTTCTCATTGTTTTTAAATAACAGATTCCCAAGACTGGAGTCCAAATATAGTGAGGCTTCTGTTAAGGAACATGCTGGGGTTAGAGCAAAAATGAGTTTCCCAGCAGAGTGGCCTTTAGTTAAAGGTCAGAAAAAAAAATCTAATTGGAAACCTTATTATTATCATTTAAAATATTCAGTGTAGATGCCAGTTAAAGGAATATTTAGTGCAGCAAGTACCCTCAGCTCTTAGAGCCTGATTAGTTCAAAAGACTGTCATAGAATCACCAAGGTTGGAAAAGACCTCTAAGATCATCCAGTCCAACCGTCCACCTATCACCAATAAAAAAAAAAAAAAGCCCCACCAATCAACCCAAAAACTTTTCAACTCAACCCCACTGGTTTATATCAATCCCACAGTCTTTAGCTACCCTAAATGGTAGCAAGTGCTTAAAATTAAATAGATAAGTCTCTTACTCTTCCCCAACCTTCATCAGAACTCTCCCAACTTATGGTGAGACCTCAGTGCTGCTTCTATTTAATTCAAATTAAATTTGAATTCCTTCCCTTTCTTGTTTTAATTGCCCTGCCAGAAGATATCTTCTCAATGTCACCTTAATTAGGGGAGGTGGCCTGTGGAAGCAGTGTATTGGATCCACCTGGGACAAACTGAAATACACATCCTCACCTTCTCACTGCATTTGAATATTGCCTTGATATTCTGTTCAAAAATCTTTCATTGTTTGCCACTCTTCTCTGGCTGGGTAATTTAAAAGCCTAACTATGTGCCTTGAGTTTTGCTCCAAGTAATAACAGCTATGGAATTCTCTCTTTCCTTCCCACCAGACTGTTCCTGGGTACAAATAAAGGTTTTGGGGTGCCCATCTGTTCTTTAGTTACCTGTGCCATATATGTAGAACAAGACAACTCAGTGTATTCCCCCATCTCCGCTGCTGTCTCGGGCAGAGGCTGGCACCATGGAAAGCCTGCAGTGAGGAATGAGCATGACACATCAATGGCATAGAATCACAGAATCATGAAGGTTGGAAAAGACCACTAAGATCCCAACCCCAGCCCACCCCACCATGCCCACTGACATGTCCCTCCATGCCACATCCCCACAGTTCTGGAACACCTCTAGGGATGGTGACTCCAGGGACGTGGCCTCATCGTTCCAGTCAGCAGCAGTTTGCCTATCTATTACGGCTTCTGTTGGCTTATGCTAGGATAACAACAAGGCAGGGAACACACGTGCATGTGTGTTTAATATAAATGGTAATCTGCAGAAGCACTGTTTCCTAGGTTCTTGTGGAGATGGTACTGGCACCAATCTCTTGGGAAATTTCTGAAGAGAAGTTGTTTAGGTTTTCTTTTCTCCTTTAAGTCATATTGGAGTTTTCTATTCATCACAAAGATTTATTGATTTTTCTAGGCTTATGGGATAATTAAATATACAAGGGCTTGGCAGCTATAGCAGAGCATATTCTATTAGAAATGCTAACAGTATGTTAAATCTGAGGAATTCCACTCTTAGTACTGTGTGGGGGTCATAAATAAGTTCAGTGCAGTAGATATAAATATACATGACACCACTTAAAAATCAAGCATACAACTGGCCTATAGCTGTGGAACTTGGGCCTCACATACCCATTCGTTATTAATGTTAGTGACTCCCCAACACACTTCCATTATAGTCATTTGCATCTGAATAAAATCATTTCTATTTGTCATTCGTGGGTTTTTAGTCTCATGAGGACCTATGGGCTAGAAATACATGGAAATATATCAGTTGTGAGCATCCTCATGTTTTATGGAAAGCAAATTCTTGCCAGCACTCCCCTCCCAATGCTAACTGTCCAGCTAAGAAACAGGTGGCTATCTGCCCTCCAAGGGAGATTTTATTGCTAAAATAAAGTAAAAATTGTTTTAAAACAAAGAACACACATCTTTATAGTAAAACTCAAGTTTGTTTTACAGTTAGAGAAAAGAGTCACATGGTCCCCCAAAAAACCCCAAGTTTTATATATATATATATTGAAAATATATTTAAAAACATAAAAAACTCTATAGTTAAACATATATTATATTAATCAGTACACTTAAATATAGCTTAATTATATTTACAATATGACGCAGTTGCTTTTAAATTTTAATGCCAATTTCAGTGTTTTTTTCCAAAAAACATAAAATTATATAAATATACAATAAATATTTATGTTACACAAGGTGAATAGTAGAGAACAAGGCCACATACATGAACTTACATTTGCAAGAGTCTTTACTTAACACAGCACTAGGCCTGCTGACATGCATGATATACCTTTGTCACAAACAGACCACAGCAAGATTTCAATTAAGTGACATGAAGGAAAACCAAGCCCCCACCCCCAACTCTGTTAACTGAAACGAGCCTGCGATCATGTCTGCATTGGGTCAAGCAAGTGAGAGCCATAGGACTGCAGTTTTAACTACCAGTTTCATGTTATATATATGTCAAAAGCAACAGTTGACATACATATTACAAGAATCCACTCTGGGAGCAGTTACAGGGCATGGTTCCTCCCTGCATTCTCAGTGCTGTTCCTTAGTTCTCCCCACATGCAAGGGCTGCTCCTTTGGGTGTACTCAGTGGGGAAAGCTCAGCAGTCAACAGCACATGAGCAGAAGGGGTGGGAGGAGAAACCCCATCAGGTGGCTTTGTTGGAAAAGCCACTGAAGAGCAAAAGCTACTTGTTTGTGCTTTAAAGTACCAACAGCTGTAGTCCTGCTCCTAAAGATAATATAAAGTGGGTTCTCTCCATTTTATGTTAACACAGGGGTTACATTTTTGAGTTACTTTAAATACAAAGCTACTCTATGAGAAGTCCTATTCATTTCAATTACTCACCCAGAGAGCAGCACCACTCAGACCTACCATCAAACCGTTTTCACTCTGTAACAAGTGTCGCTGTGACCTATTCCAGGTAAGAATGACTGAATTGAAGGTGTACCCATAATTAACTTTGAGAAATGAGGAACTTTATTTCGAGCGTTTATATGCTAGCACTTCTTTTGGAAATTCAGTTTATTTGAGCAGGGAATTACTTTGTTTCAGTATCTGACTTAGATTACCATTATGTCCTAGCTGTCATTTTTTTTTGTAGTCTAGATGATCTGTTACTCACTCATTACTGCTACCAAAACGTACTTGTGAGCTGGGCTACCACTGCACCATCTCTCTGCCGCAGTTTAAAAACACTGCTGAGAACAACAGCACCCAAGTGATGTTCAGGTTACTAAATGCCACGGATTATAATATGCATCAACATACTAGCTACAGAAAAATTATTTTTTTCCCTCACCACAAGTGTCCAGTTTGCATAAGGAACAGCTGAAGCTTGGAGACAATTCAGTAAGATTTTCTTAATTTCTGATTTTTAGGGGGGAATGCCTCAAGTATGAAGCCCAAGTAAATCACATAACGTTCTCTTCTTGTTCACAGCCCAGCAAACGTGCAGCCAATACAAAATATAAAATTCTTTTTACAGTGAGGATGACTCTACTTTGACAGTCCTAGCAAAGGAAAGCCCCTTTTAGCCTAAGAAGAAACCACTTTGAAGGTGTCTATGCCAGTTCACAGAAGCTAGCAGACAGGGTTTCTACTAGGAGTGATGTCAATTCTGCGTTAAATATATTCTTCACAGGAGATCATTAAGGGGGATGATATTTCAAATTAGTTTGCCCAGTCCAGCTTTTAATTAATTTCCACAGACAGACCAATCAATGCAGATTTTGCAATAGTTGTGTCTTATAGCATTTCCCTCTTTGCTCAAGCTACTTTGTTTAGAGGACTTAAAAATACTGCATCTATCTTTAGTGAGCTCACTAATGAGCTATTTCTGCCTCTCCACCCACTGTATCCAGCTAAAGTGCTATGCCCAGCTCTGAAGCTTACAACCTGCCTTTTTGGAACTACTTCTGTCTAGATCATTAGAGCGGTAGCACAGGGACTAGTAAATGCGTCAGAACCTAAGCAGATGTTAAACTAACTACTCCAGCCCTTGCTCTTCACTTAATTTTAATGCCAATTCTTGTTTCGTGAAGGCTGACAGCAGAAGTAGACAAGCAGTAGTGTTGACTGCCTCCAGCTGCAGGCAGAGCCTCTTTCTGCCTCCATCCCTGGCTATCACACAGGACTCTGGGGCCAGCAGACATACTCTGGAGCACAAGGCTGCACTATGTGCACCAGTGTGCAGGGCACAGATTTCCCTCCATGAGGAGATGCACAGGACCAAGTTCAGTGCCAACTACTATCTGGACAGCCTCAGTCAAACCAAAACACTTCCTCACTACTGAACTGACCAAGCTCTCCATTGCAGTGACATCCCTGACTCACTGGGAGGGTTTGAGACCCTATTCTATTGACACCACTGCTGGGCTTCACTAAGATGTTAGATCCAAGCACAGTCTTATTATATTGCTATCATTGCTCTCAACACTACACAGAGTATTTTTTACATGACAAGCTCTCCAGTTGTACGCTGAGCAAAATATTCCAAAGCTCACAGTCGACCTTCTTTGAGAGAGGAAAGGGGAGGGGACCCCAAACAAGAAAATATGGTATAAGGAAAGGCAAGTCTCAAAAGACGACGACTTAAAAAATAACCCAGCAAAGCATGTTGACAGACAGTTAACTAAGTGCTGTCTTTACACCTGAAGTTCAACAATGTGAAGTGGAACATCACCATTCTTTTTCAGTTGCCTCTTTTTATTTATTTTTATCAGTAGTAGTCAGATTGCTATTGCAAACACCTTCACAACATACAAAAAACAAATTTGTCTTTAATCCAGAATAAGGTAATGTGTTTTTTTTTGTTCTTTTTTCCAAATATGATGGGAGTTCAAAAATAAGAGGAACAGTAAAACTATGACAACAGCACCTTGACATTGTTTTAATTCCAACGCTATCAGAAGGTAAAAGCAGTAAACAGATATAATACTAACAGGAATAAAGATACTTACTGTCTAAAATGTAAACGGAATGTTTTGGTTCAATTTATTTTTCTGAAAGAGGACAGTTTATCATCAATTCACAATTGAAGCAGCATGCAATTTTAATCTTTTTTTTTTTTTAAATCTTTTTCTGTTTTCAATTCTTGGCAACGGCGACAAACCACAACGTTATCGAGGAATGTAATGCAGACTTTTTAGTTTGTTTGCTTTTTTTCTTTTTTTTTTTCCCCTCTTTTTTCCTTTTTTTTTTTTGTTTTTAATTTGTGCGCAAATGACTTTGACTTTTGTTCCCTTTCAGGTCATGGATATGTTCAATAAATAGATTGTGGAATCACTGTACTGTATAAACTTCAGTTATACATGCAGTCCATAAAATTATTTTTTACTGAATAATTTACCCTGTTATGTATATATACAAATAGATAATTTTGTCTCAATATAATCTATACAACATGAGCCCACTATCTTCCCCTTTTAATGGTTAATGTACATACACAGGAAGTGTCTATTCTTATAAACCGCCAGCCAACTCTCTTTTTGTTATCCATGGTGAGAGCTCTCACATAAGACTGGGTAGTTCGGCACTGCGAGTTCCAGTGCCTCTTGTCTATGCCCCTGCAGCCTTCCTTTGTGTACCCCTTGGGGTTGCATTTGGTCTCATAGAAGTATTGCTTCAGTTGGCCTTTAGGTACTGGGACTTTTTCAAGGACTGTGACGGTCGCGCCAGACATGTCCACTGCAGTCTTTTTCTCCGCTGCTGTTACCCACTCGCTCGTGCTGTCACAGACACTCAGTTCCCCACGGCGAGCTGGGTCAGAGTGACGCCGGACTCTCATGGACATGTTTGCAGCATCCAGGTAGTTTTTGTACTCCTCAAGCAGAAAGAGCAGTGGGGGTTCCAAAGGCACTTGACTGCTCAGCATGACTCGGGATGTGTACAAATCCGCATCCTTGTTTTCCTCACTGGGCTGGATGTCCTGATCCTCATCTAGAAGCTCCTCTATCACGTGTTCAAAAGTGTCTGCCAGCGACGTCAGTCCTCTTGAACCAGCATTGGGCCCATTTAGGCTTTCAAGAGTCCCGTGGGTCCGAAGACCTGGGTAAGCCAAGCTGCCTTGTCCTCTTACACTAGCTTCTTTCATCGGGGCAGCTTTCATGCAACTGAAGTATGAGATAACCATAGTAAGGAAAAGGATGGTCATCACTCTTCTAACTTGGTGGAACTGTTAAGGACAAAAACAAGAAGAAAATTAACTTAAGAGGAACAAAGTTATCAAAATTCACCTAAACTGTCATGAGACATTATGCTTTTCCTGCAGAGATATACTGCATGTGTGCAGCTGCAACTCATTATCAGTGGAGAAGCATACTCTGGTACAAAGGTGTTTCTTTGATTTAGATTTCCAGATAAATCATAAGCCAAAACTTGGGCAACATTGATAATGGTGAGTCAGTTCGTATGTGCCAACGTCTTGCTGTGATAAGTATTAGATCAGATACTACACGAACTCCTTATTTACTGAATGATTACACCTATTTCAAGTAATAACAAGAGCAGAACTGCTATTTAGCAACATAGCGTTTCAGTATTAAGAGGCAGCTTCAGAAGTGTGGAAGGCAAGATTCCTCTTTTCAAGTGGAAAGGCAAATATTTGATTTTTTAAGATCTCTCTATGCCAAAAATAGTTAAATGCACAAGAAATAGAACAGCACCAGGATAAATTGCATTTGTATTTTAAAAGCAATCCTCAAAACACAGGAAGAGGCCATACACCTCTGAGGTCTCACCAGGTCAATCCCTCAACTAAAAGCAGCAGGTATGTACACATAAATATAGAACAAGAAAATGATGCAGGACTGTGTGCTTGTAACCCTACTAAATTGGAGCTGGAAAGATTGCTTGCATCATGTGAATGCCACAGGAAGGACATACTGGATTACAGCACTGATAAAGTGCTATACTGAAATGACAGTACTAGGACCACTGTGCTGTGTTTCCCCAGAGCCCCAGATCAGCTATTCTCAAGTGGGCAAAGCACATATTTTAGCCCAGGGCCCCCCATGAAAACCAACAACATGGCCAGGCCACACCACACTGCCATATTTGAACAAAGAACAGCTTCCCTTGTTTCTCTCACATTCTGCCTCCAGTTCTGGATCATGTTACACACCATGCCCTGAGGCTTATCAGTTGGCTTGGCTCTTTCCTCGCTGAGTACAGAGGGACAGCACCAGCTAACAGCATCAGTAAGAAAACTCCTCACCAGCTTTGGGATTATCAAAACTCATTCCTACCAGCACTCCAAACAGTTTGGGCTTGCACAACTGCAGCTACTCACGTGTTTTGCTAAGCCTCCACATGTTTCTCAGGGTAGAAATTGTTTCTTCCTGAAGAACAGAGTATGTACTTATGATACTATCACAACAAGAGCCCCTCAAATCCTGCTGTGACACAGAGCCATACTTAGTCTGATCCCAGGTGCTACTACAACATCTATCATGTCCAGTTGTTTTCCTCCTTCCTGTTATTTTCCTCCTTCCGATCTGCGCTCTCACCAGTTCTGCTTGCTAGAAAGCAACGGCATTGTTCACATTTTTGAAGCAGCAGCTAATGCTTGTTTCGTAGCTTTTGAAGTTCACTCGGAAGTACCTCATACTTGGCAGCACTCACTGGAGTAAATGCTATTTCTGTTTGCCAACAGGGTGCTATGTAAAAAGCCTTACTTCATCTCCTGCAAATATGCTATGGGAAACTAGTACTCTTAAAGACTCCAACATGAAAGACAATCCATCACAAAACACACAAAGAAAACAAAATATGTACTAGAAAGGCAGTGCCTGACACATGGGTCTCAAAGTCTACTTAATGAAGTGTTGGGGGGTGGAGGGAATGAAAAAAAAACAACATTTTTTTGTGCCCACACCTTCCCCTCAGCTACTAAGCCAAATTCTCGCTAAGAATCACCTCCTTCCCAGAACAACTTCACTTTCTTGCCTCCATCTCTTTTCCTGTTTAAAAGTGTTACTGTGGCATAGATTTATTAAGATTAAACAAACCTGACATCTGTGACTCACAGGAACACAGTGTTTGCTCTAACCATGCAGAACATTAATATTTTGCATATTTTTCATCCTGGGATTTTAAAAACACATTTTACAGGGAGCAATATCAGATTTCTTCCTCAAAGGGAAGAAACAGACACTAGAGATGATTTACCACACAAGGAAAAAGGCTATCAGTCTTCCTTGGTCAAATGTGGAGAGGCATGACGGGGGAGACAGAGTGATTTAGCTAGCATAAAAGGACAGAGCCAGTGGGAACAAGAATCATACATTCCCTCTTCTGAGAATTCTCAGAATTCTTTCATATAAAAGGAAAATTAAAAAAAAAAAATCCATATTGCATCCTCTGACCACCAGAGCACTGAACATAACACAGATCAGGTGGCTCCTAATCAAGTAATTATTTTTACTAGAGTAATGCCCAAAGGTCCCAGCCAATATCTAGACTCCAGAGGACAGATTCTGTCTGAGCACATAGGACCCAGAGGGCCCTCCAACATGACAGCGGCAGGACACAACATAGGAGGGACCAAGGCAAGCACAGGAGCTTGCATCCATCAGTTAAGTTTGCCTGTTGGAGGCTGAGTATTTGCTAAGTTAAGCCAAGAATACAGTGATTCCTGGAACAGGACACATCCTTCCCTATTATCACTGAACTGCTTATTTATGATAGTAATGAACTTGATAGGATCCAAAGTGACTAAAATAGCAGAACTTCATTTGAGAGGAAAACTTAAAAGGAAGGCAATACATGAAAAGCAGAGAGGTGCAGAGAAGCTCCACCAGGAGGCTCAGCATCCTCCAAATTGCTGGCTGGTCACCAGATCTAGGAGCATTTTATCTCTGACATAAATTTAATCCTTCCTTAATTGGTTTTGCCCTCCACTTAGGTGGGAAACTGCTGTCAAGCTTGATCAATTCACATCCCATCTGACAATATCTGACTGTCACTGCGTTAGGTACTACAAAAAAGTACAACTAGCCTCTGAAAGCCAACAACTTTATGACAGACATATTATTCAAAAGAAAATGTGACCTTCTTAAAAGCCACCCTTTTCTATTGATATAAGAGGGAGGGAAAAGTACGTCAAAGTATGGTTTAGCAGTGCAGACACATGGAATATCATTAGCAAGCAAACACAGAGATACATCTTTGTATAAGAGTTGCAGGCTAAGCTGAACAGCACAAGCAGGGCATCAGAAGATTCTCTACCTTCACAACAACTAGAGCAATATACATGGTCCACAGGTTTTCCAACAAAACTGTACTGAGTAAAATAATTAAACTTCTATGAAACATCTTCATTCTGAAGGCCATAACTTCTCACAGAAATTGCTCAGAATCTAGTAGTTTAAGACAAATCTCATTTTGTGGATAGAAACAGCCTTTGAGCTACTCATGAACAGACTCATGGGTGTGCATTTCAGCTCTCACTTAGTGAGCAGGACTAATATCCCAGTGCAGCACTGGAAACAAACTGGACAGCATCTTCCAGTCCTTTTTCTTCTACTCCCCAACTACCAAATCTTTATTATATTGCAAAGATTAAAGATACTGGCTGTCTTGTTGCAATAGGTGCCTTACAAACTCCAAACATGGACAGATTACGTACACCCCTCCAATCACAAGGCAAGCACCACATTACCTGCACGGAAGTGGAAAGGGGTTGGAACACAGGACAAATCTGTACTTTCCCATTTTCCCCAGCATGCTCCTGCTGAGCATCTATTTAAGTAGATGTATGCTAGCTGCCTTGAGACTCAGCCTTGAACAGCTTCCTCAGGTCACACAAGATGTCCGTCAGAAATGACGCTTGAGACCAGCTTCATAAATGCTATCCATTCTCATGGCTGCCAGAGCATCCTTCCTCCTCTAATGCAGCAAGACGAAGCTGAAGCAACGAAAACAGGTCACCCACCACAGACCAGATCTCAGGAAGACATGACCTAGTTTGTACTTCAATAAGGTCCATACAATTACAGCTAGAATAAAAGCACATAATTGTGGCAGCAGTCTCCACTAATGGGAAGGAGGCTTTTTAAACGAAGGTCATGTCAATTACCTACAGCTAGTTTACATATGCAGTCAATTACTTATCTGCACTATTTACTTAGGTATTTAGCGTTTAATGAGAATTCACCAGCTAATTGTTTCATTTCATTATTTTTAGTTATTTTAAGCAGAAATCTAATCGTTTAACAGGTTCTATTTCCAGCAGAGAGACCTGAAGAACAACCGTGAACACAAACTTGCCTTTCTGCATCCTGATATGTGCTATGAAAGTTGAAATAACTTTCAGTAGTGAATAGATTCAGAATCCTTTCATCTCCAGAAAAGGAGCATGCAGTGGAAGGTAAAATTAGCAGCAAGATAATCATTTTCTGCCTTGCCATTTTGTAAGACTTTCATACAGAAGTTCAGTTTACTAAATACTACTGAATGGCAAAGGCATGAGTTCCTGCTCTACGCATCATTACTGAAGTGTGTGAACAGATACCAAAATGGGATGCATGTCAGCACATGCTTTACAAAGAGGTAATGTACTGGGAACAAACAGCATTAACCTTTAATACAGGCATAACTGGCTGTCTGACGCACTATGGTTATCCTCACAGCTACTCATGCCAACTATATAATTAATTTTTATTACTGAAAATAAAGTCCCCCCCCCTCCACTCCCCACCCCCCCTCATGTATACATACATACACAGGCACACCCTCACCCAATTTGTATTCTTTAAGTTGCTGCTTCATGTCAGGAAGAAAGAACATGAACACATTATTTTTTCCCCTCCTCACAAACCAAAACCAACCTAACCCAACTTGTCCCATTGACCAGAGGTGGGAAAGAACCCAAAGAAAATAATACAGGATATTAATGCCACAACATTACACTCTTGATCTTTCATAGAGTTATACATTAGTTTCCTACAAGCATTCCTCATACCTTTCTGGGTGCTCAAACAGCAATACAAAGGGCACACTTGCTTCAAAACTCTCAGAAGGAATTCGGCTGCTCTTACATGAGCAGACTGGCCAGGCTCTTTGTTACAAGTGTGCCTGTAGTTCACTTGGCAAAGAACAGGCCTGAAGGAGTTCCCAGCAGGATTTCTGTCGGCCAGATCTTGGACCCAAGCTGCCCATACCAGGAAAAAGGCACAATAAGTTTTGGCAGTATGCACAGGCAAAGGAATAGCAGGCCAGGCTCACAGATGGTATCAGAGCTTTCAGAGAGACAACACCCATAGAAGAGAACAGATGTGCACTATTTTTATACATTACAATGGGAATTGCTGGTAGAGCCCATGGCACATACTGCTTTTCCAGCTGATTGTACAGCATCCCACACAAGGGGCACCCCATCCTCTTCACATACCAGCTACATGCTCACCAGGAGTAGCATGGGTAGGGTAACATGCTATCCATACTCCTGTTGCCATACCAGAAACACCAGATAGCAGGGACAAGACTTCCAAGTCTGAGACCTTAGCAATAGCAAATTCTAGGCTGAGAATTCATGCCACTTCCAAGCCTGAAATCAAGCTGTTTTAGAGAATTTGCTGTGATACATTCATGCTATTTCTACGTTCATTCAGAAGTAACATTACATGACTTACGTGAACTTTAAGTTCACCTAGACATTATCATATAAAAAAAACCTAAACCCACACAAAACAACAAGCCAACCACAAAACTATTCAATGAAATTATTACTCCCTGCCAAGATACTATCTAGATCCTCCACGAAAGCAAATAATTACAGTTCTCCAGAATCATTCACTCCAATTGCCACTAAAGCTTTATATAATGCTAACCCAACCCGTGCATGAAAGAACATCAGGGCAGTCTCAGACCTTGGTGCAACATGTGGTTTGCCTTCTATTTTACTATGGCTCTTTGGTACGCAACACTGTGCTGAATCATCATAGGACAATGCTATTCTGCCAAGTGCATGCATGAAGCTCCCACTGAAGTCAAGGATAATTGGCATTTGAAAGCAGGAACAGAATGGAGCACGTTGCAGGCAAACTAGCATGAGTTGGATCCTCTGAACTGTGACATGTGTCCAGCAGCCCTCCAACAACCCAGAAGCTGCTGTACCAGTTAAGCTCGCATCTTACAAGCGCCTATAAACTACTGAACAGCATGTAAAGCATCCCACGCACCCATCAGCTCTGCTGCAAGTGGCAAGTTTCCTAGGACCTATAGAACATTATGCATTCAACGCAAACATAAGAGAAGCTTAGCCAAGGAAAAGCAATGGT
This sequence comes from Pavo muticus, assembly GCA_016647715.1. NCBI lineage: Eukaryota > Metazoa > Chordata > Aves > Galliformes > Phasianidae > Pavo > Pavo muticus. Next base: position 688,870 of record JACDJE010000248.1, read on the forward strand.
TAAGAAGTTAAAGCATCAGACAGTTGCCCATGGTTGGGACAGACAGTGCCTCCTCTACAGCAAGGGCTATACCCACTTTTTTTTTTTTTTTGCAAGATACTTACCTTTGCTGAATCCCTGCCTGTGTGTGGCATCGTTGTAAGGGAATACCTTGCTTTTAGCCATAGTCAGTCCTTGAAACAAAGCTGATTAGCACTGTGATGTGCATGAACCAGAAACTGGAAATGCCTGTTGTCAGACTTCTGACAGGTATTAACAATATGCCTGCTTTGCCAGTAGTGTTATCAGTCATCTTTTGGCTGCCTGCCCTCATGTGCAGACTTTTCTCAACACATGCTCAAGCCAGTTGTTAGCACAGCACCTCTGTGGAAATACCTTCCCTACATGAACAAGGGATACAAGGTACCAGAACACCTTCTAGAAGTATTGGAATCCAAAGTTATACAAGAACAACCAGACCAGGAGGAGAAATCTGTAAATTCACCAAGCCACCGCAATATATGTTAACAGAATAATGGACAGCTTCTATTTAACTGCCATTATTATATTTAAATACCATCAGATGGGTCAGCAATCTAACCCATCTCACTAGGCAGCCAGCCCTGCACCTGTCCTGCTGTAAGAACTACTTTATCTTTGGAGATAGCATTGTGTTGTGAAGTTAATGTATTAGCATAACTACTGAAAACCCTTTGGGAAGAACTGCTGTCTTCACCGCTGATACTTTATTTTGACAATGCAGCACATCACAGCTTTCAAGGCACTGTACTTTTCAGCCTGTTTTCCCCCCTCTGTGTGATTTCATGTTGAAACAAGACTTCTGCTATCACTGTCAGATTCTCTGTTCATAACCACCTTTAAAAATTCGGGGGCCAGTTTTAACTGGATGTAGAGGGATACAAGTTTCACAAACAACACTACTTCCACAGTCCTCTAACTGGCAAACAAGTAGCTGAGACCACCTAAATGGAGCTTTCCCCTCCATCCCTAGTTGGAGAAGCCTTAATGGCTCAGCAGCAGCTGCCAAGCAAAAAGAGAGCAGCACACAGGATTACCCACCTACATATTTACAACACTGCGTTGTTGCTTTCACTTAGAATTTTGTATAGGAAAAGAGACTGGAGTTATGGGGGTGAGGAAGTATATCTGACAAAGATGCAAACGTCAGAAAACAAAGTTCAGTAGTTGCACTGCTCCAGATCCAGACATTTATTGGAACACAAGGAAAAAGTAATTCCTCCAGCAAGGCTGCAGGTTTTATCAACCTCCTGCCTTTTCACAGTTGTATAATGGTGTAATCTCTTGCCCAGAGGAATATTACACTGCGACTTGTGTGAACATGGCACGTGGGCATTAGGTTGTCCCATCCCTCCAAATTAAAGCGAAATTTACCTGACTTCTCATACCAGTCATTACATTGGTGGCATCATGTGAAGTTATTTCAATGAGAGCTGCTGAGGCTCAAGTAGTACATATTCCAGCAGACCTAATTCTGGCACATACAGTCACTGCCTAGTATAAATCCATAGCCCTCTATTCATAGATTTGTACCAGCTGTGAAGTTGGCCCAGCATTTATGCAGTCATAAAACAAGATGGGGCCATCAGCTAAACTATAGCTAATATCTATATCAGAACAACATGCAACAGGTTTCAGCAGAACAACTTCCCCGTGCTCCCGACTCCCCAAGGATATGCACATATTTAGGATTAATTACACTGCAAAGAGGAAGAAAGAAAGTTTCCTAGGTGTGCAGCCTAGCTCCCCCCTTCCCCCACCAACATAAGCACACAAATAGCCCAGACATGCCTATAAACAAAAGTATGCAAAACCCAGGCCAACACAATCCAACCTCCCTCCACTCCAGGTTAGGGTGTTTTGTTTCAGATACTCACACCCCCAGCAGAACAAAGCGGTTCTGCTGCCAGCATACAGTCCTCACTGTAAGAGCCCTTAAGCTCCAAAGGATAGGCTCATAGATGGGATTTCAGTAATTAGACATTCCTCTATAAAAACTTCAATACCTGTCCGTTCACATAAGCAGATCCTACTGCCCTGCAGGGAAGGAGAGCCTCTCTTCAAATAGCTGGGAGAAGGGGGAGGAAGCAGAAAGTTAGAGAAACAAAATTACTCGGTTACTCCATAGAAAGCAGCTAGCTGTCCTCCCTCTCCCAAACCTCTGCATAGCATTGAAGATCCTCAAAATTCCTATCCTATCCAAAATAAAATGCCTTATCGGATACGACCAATAGATCTACATGGGGAGTGAAAAACTTGGAGAAGTTGAAAGAGAAGAGAGACCTGGTACTTACACTGAGTCTCCAGTCGTACAACACTTGCACAAAACAGACTGTCAAAGCTTCAGAAGTGCTTTGCAAACACAGAATCTCAGCACACTTAGGTGAGGAGAAACCATATTCAAAATCCTATTTTCCTACTAGGTAGGCTGAAGCACATGACAACACTTAAACAACTTCCCTCAGGTTGCACAGCAAGTCACCAGCGAACCAGAGATCATGGGAGCTCCTGCTCCCAATCCCTTTTTCAGACCCTACAGAGCTACCTTAACCGTTTGCATCATTCACATACTTTGCAAATCTCTCTACGGTAAATTCCATATCTAACCCAGAAAGAGGCAGGGCAGCGGATTAAAACCTTAGGGATATTATTTAGAATACATATGCTAGCTCACTTCCATCTGTGTTGTTAATTAGTTCCTGACCGTAGGTTAAATGTAGGGCATGTTGTCACGAGCCTAAGGTGGGATGGCAGGACCTCCTGCCATCGCCATATGGCTTTTTGTTTCTTCTTTCATTCTTCAGCTCCTCATGCTTCTAATTTGTGGGCTCAATCATAGTGTAATGAACAAGTAGAAAAGGTAGAACTGTTTCTGTTAATGCAAAAATATTATTCACTACCAAAACCTCTAAGAGGTTTGATTTGAAATGCATCATCCAGAAGTTGCTTTTACCCAGAAGTTTGCTATGAAATTCAGGAAATAGCTATTCCCATGAAGAAGTAGGTATTGACCAGCCCTAGAAATGCAAAACAGGCAGCTTGCCAGGAACCAAAGGTCAGCCTTAACTTGAATAAAATAGCAATGAGCAAAGCCATCCTACGCATAATACATACAGAGGCTTGTCGTACAGGGGGTGAAGCCATTATAGCACACTATCATGATGATAAATAATAAAAATGTTAAAAGAAATTTACTTCTGTACACTAGCAGTGACACCTCCACAAATGCACCTTTTTGGTAGAAAATACGAAAGGCTCAGGATGGTCCTGATCAAACCTCCAGGTCATGTTTCAAAGTATGCCTGAACAAGACAAGATATGCAGCGCATCAACAATTCTCTCTCAGTCATTTTCCAGTGAGCACAACTTGAATAACAACAGGTCTGGTGATGGTTTGCAACTGAAGGGTTGCTCCAGAGTTAACTTAGAGTAGAAATTGACACTATTTATTGTGTTCCCTAGCTGCCATTGCATAGCTGGCCTTTCATTAGCCAAAGGCTGAGGAAATGATTTGTGTTATTACCACACACAGGAGTTCAAAATTTTCCTAGCAGTTACAGCAAACTAAGAGGACACCTATGCTGAACAATTCTGATTAAGAACCAGCTGACATGAGTTCATGCTGGAGGATTACAGAACTCAGGATGTCCCACCCAGGCTCGTCAGACTTGGAGGTAGACTTCTTTGTAGGTGTTGACCCATAAGTATTTTCTTCTTCTTTCTTCTTAACTCCTCATGGAGGTATGTGAAATCGACTGACATATCCTTTTCAAACAACCTTGCGCATCGTTACTGCTACTTTTGCAGTTAAAAATGCAGAGAAGGGTTGCACTGAGGGCAGCAGAAATTGATCATTAATAGCAAATAAAAAAAGAGAACAGGACTTGAAATGAGTCTTCCAAGGAAGCCAGCTTTTAAATTCAGATGCCAATCATGAGCTTCTAAGGGGAAAGCTCATTTTCAGACTTTATGCTAATCATTACATCAAATTTGTATTGCTGTGAGTAGATGCAAAGAAGCACCTGCTTATCTTTATCTTTGCACCATTTCATTGGCAACAATTTGCATGCACCATACCAGTACCCTGTTGTTGTAATGAGACGTTGAACAGCCTTCTTTACCTACCAATAAAAACAGCCTTTCTTGACCAGTCTGCAGGACATTAGATACCAAAAAAATCATGACAGTGACGTAAACCATTACACTTATACCTCCAAAAGCAGAAATGGAGAACCTTGGTAGTGTTTATATCTCATTTTGGTTCGATCCATATTTTTTTTAAAAATAAAAGGCAATCGTGATGTTCAGCAGCAGACTTACTCCACCACAGTTTCCTGGCACAGGTTCTGGTTAAGTCACCCTTGCCAGCTTAACCTCGTTACCGGCTTCACTTCCCCCTTGGACTTGCACTGGTTTTCAGCACAAATTCTATCAAACAGCATTTCTCTCCTGGCATTTACAGCTCAGTCAAACTGGATTACCAACTCAAAAGGAATGTAAATACCAAGTGAAGATTCAAGTCTTAATGCAGGCAGCAAGCAGGCACAATTATCTAGAAATACCACAAAACTCAGTCCCATCACTCTTCCGAACAGTGCCCATACAATTCTGTACTGTGGTGGCAGCAGCGATGAAGGGGAGGTTGGTTTCCTTACTAATCCAGCCCTTGAATCAAGTTTAGATTCCGTTTCTTTTTGATTCAGTCTATCAAGTACTAAACACACAGAGAACCACATCCAGCGTAAGGAAAGGTAAACTAAACCATATGGATATTAAATGTTATACCAAGCTTAGGAAGTAAATGGCATAACAGACTAAGGAATTCAGAGATCATAACCTTTAATTCCTTGATCTAGAAAAAAACCTGCATTTCTCCAGGAGCTGTTATGTTTAAAGAAAGCAATGTTTTGATCACGTTAGATAAGGCATAACATGTGCTAGAGTTGACAGAAGATTATGTTCAACTCTTTTATAAGATACAGGATTCAGCAAAAAGCAGAAAAGTAAAAGGGACTCTAGTCCTGTTCTTATTATTACAGACTAAACTGCAGCATCATGCTTGGAGTCTTTCACATGTTGAGTTAATAAGGAGCATACAACAGCACTTTGCTGAGTTTCTCAATCATTTGCCAGAACCTTCTTGCTATACTACATGTATACAGGCTCCTACAAGCCTACTTATAGCCCACTGCCTCTGGAGGGGACGCAGTTTGGATGCCAAACTCCAGGTGAACAGAAGGTAGTTTTACACATAATAGAGTTTAGTACAAAAGCTCTCCCCCTGTAACGTATGAGGCCGCGTGAACGGTCTACAGTTGCTTCCTTACTTGAAAGGCAAATGCTCCTGTGCCACAGCACCTCTATTTCCCAAGGGACAACTCAGTTCCTACATATAAAACGCTTATTCTGATCTACTTTACACCAACAGATTTAAAGTATTTTAAGAAATTACCAAAAGAACCACCTGGAAAGATAGGCAGTGTGCGTAAGTATTTCCTAAGTTGCGCGAGTTGGAAGTTCTCAGCTCCCACTGACGTTTGCTTGTGTTGGCTTTCTAACTCTCCTGTGCCTTTTCACTGCCATAAGTCCACAGTTATTTTAAGAGTCCATAAATAATTGCACATGAGATTATGAGTTTATTGACTAAAAAAAGCATGTTGACTGTCCTTATAGCCAGTTCGTGGGAAACTGAGTGTCACGGTTTTGTGATTTTGGTTTTCAGTATTCCACATCATAACATCATGTAGTGCACTGGAAGTTAAAGTGTTAACACTCTAATCCGGGTACCTGTCCCTACACGTCACGGAGAGGCGGGCTTGGGGTGGTCTCTTTTTCTCAACCAACAAAGAGGCAAGTGCTCCAATAACTCTCTCTCTCCACTTTGATTTATCTGTCTTAATTAGATTGTATTATATTATAGTTAGTAAAATAAGTTTACCTCCCTAGAGGTGCGTTCGTTTTCTTTCCTTTCCCTTCCCGGTTTTTGGGGGGCGGGAGGGGGGGGGGGTTGGGAAGGGAGGGGCCCTTGTGCCCACTGTCCCTGTCACGAGCATAGACTGGTCCAGATAACCCCGTGACACTGAGTAAGGAACAATGCTTATTCTGCTCTCCCAAATGCAATCTAATGCTGCCAAAAAATCATCTACAAAACATGCAAATAGGGGTTTATTAGCAGCCTGGCTCATTGCAACTGTCCAGGCACAGAGCAAGGGCCAGCCATAGCAGCGTGTTGTGCCACGGATCTCTAGGTGGCGGTATCTGCTCAGATTTTAAGATACCAAGAGATGCTTATCTCAAATTTAGCAACCAGTATTCCTCCCATCCTCCTAGAACTGCCTTTCCTAATTTGCAATGTGACCCCCTCCCCCATTTCTTCATAATTTATAGTAGTCTGAAGCTGAGTCACAAGGATTTCTGCGTTTTCCTAACCAAGTGCACAAGAAAAGAAATGAAGTGCCAAAGTATTGAGGTAATTTATAGCGTAAAGCATCGAGAGCTTCTAGTCGATCAAAGGACTCAGGGAAACAAACATAAGAACAATCATGCCTTCTGTTCTATACAAATGCCACGGCCAGAAATAACTGCCCTAATTAACTGGTTTCAAACTGACTTCTCTGAAAGATAGGAGATTCTTACTGAGAAAAGCATACCACTGCTACAGCCTTATGGCAGCTGTCACTGGGACATGGAAATTCACTAAATGAAGCTTCCTTTTGCTTTCTCGAGTTGTCCATGGCACTCATCTTCAGACAGCTGTATCCAGTTGTGACGCCTAAATTACACCATAATGGGACTTTCTGCTACCATTAGTACCAGGGTTACTGCAGGATTACAGTCACGTCAAATCATTATCATCCCAGCCAGCTCCCAAGTTATAAATGGTAAAAATTGGGTGAGGTGAGGTTGGCTTTTCTTTTTGTAAGACAACTGACTATTACATGGTATCTGTAGCGTCTTCAGTACTCCAGACTGTTCTGACTAGCTGGTGATGGTTGCAGTTGAGCACAGCAGCTGAATTCTACTGACCTATGGACAACACATAATAGGCCCTGAAAGCTGAAGAGGAGAAAATATGATGCTCAACCTGCCTACACTTTAGGTACAGGACTATTTGACCTGTTCTGCATGGACAGCTCATGAAAACAGCATGCAACATGCGACAGCTCAGAGCCCGTACCTGTAAGCAACATGGCCAGTGTAAGTATGTTGACCACAACACAATGGCTATCCTATTTACACACACTTGTACCTCCCAAGTTAAAACATTTAATTCTTCTATTATTGTATATGCTAGTGTTCCCAAACCAAGTAGCATGAGCATTTATTGTAATAACATGCAAGTCTAAACACCGTAACAGAGCTGCCAGTGCTGCCTAGCAAGATCTGTTGCTTAGTTTTTGTACTGCGGAGCTCTTGCCAGGGACCAGGGCTGCACGCACAGCAATCCCTACCCCACACAACTCACACAGACAACACCAGCATGCATGAGCACAGGAAACAATAGGATCCATGAGCTGATCAACAGCAGGCAGCCCCAAGCCAGCTCGTCCATAGGACAGCCTGCTCAGTCCGCATCTGTGCCACCTCTTAATGGTGTGTGGTGGGGAACAAGGGCATCATTACGCACGGCACCTTCCTGCTTGGAACCAAAAGCAGTGGGTTGCGGCATTAGCACATTTCAGCAACACACAGAAATAGCTTCGCATCAGTGCTTTTCAAAGGGTGTTCACAGCTAAGTACTAGCAGGAATGCCAGTGTATGGACTGATCTAAGAAATGATTGAGAGTTTCCTAATTAAGCAGCAATTTAGCTAATTAGGAGCAACCAAGTGCTCACAACATACGCTTGAGAGCAGGTCAAGACAAGTTTGTAATTAACCTATTAAAAGCACATATCCCCTTCTAGTGGAGCCTCCACCAGCTCACACAATGCCTAACACAAGATTTCTGGCACAGGCACACGCCACGTTCTTAGAACAACATTTCAGCCTTTCACATGAGCCAGGAAGGCAGACCCAGGAAACACGAGTGAATGGCTAATCTCGAAGCAGGCTCATGCACAGAAGCAATGCGATGGTCTCACCCTGCTCCTCAGGAGCTGCTTTTATGCCCGCTCCCTGGCACAGAGCTATTACTGAGCTGGAGATGCAATGCGCTCTGCTTCCCTCCCTCCAGCAGTGGAGCAACAGTTGCAGGAAGTGCTATGGGCAGTGCACAGGCTTTTAACTGCAGCTGCTTTCACTTCAGCATTGTCACTGTGTGCAAAGCTTTAAAGAAAAAGAACGGATCCTTCTTTTCCACTACATCCTTCCACATTTTAACGCATCTCTGGAACACTTTGCATCTGTGTGCTACATTTCATAGTATTGCAGCGTTCTGTAGTACTACAGCATCATGTCTTCGCTTTTAGAAGCGCGCTGCTTGAAAATGAACTTTTCCAGATTAGCCTGCAAAATAAAAGCCATTTCCCTTTCTCCTCCGCTATCTCCCTTATTACATCTGGATTATTCCAATGTGGTGTTCGCGCTCCTCCTGACCTGCTTACCCTAATTTCACGGCCCCGGAGCACCAGGCAGCTTCAGGCAACCCAGCACGACAGTGGGCTGAGCAGGCAACACACTGCTTACAAATGGGTTTCCCCAGCTGAGGTTCAATGGAGCTGAACATTAAGCGGCAGTACTACAGCGGAAAATTGCTGCCTAGTATAGAGTCCTGCAGAAAGGCTCTGAACTTAGCAATTCTCAGCTAGCAAGCGGCTGAAGCTGCCGCCGGCTCCTTCCAGGTGCCGCCAGAGAGCTACAGGGCAAGGCAGTGGGGCAGCACCTGGGGCCAATGAGGGAGAGGGGCTCGGCTAACACGACGAGCTCTCGGCAGCCCAACCTATCGAGGTTAGGGGCCCGGGCTGGGCACACCGCCCTGTGCTCATCGCGCCATGAATTAAATATGACTCAAATGCTGAGGAAAAAAGTATCGCCGGGATAGGTTCCTCGCATTCATTAGAACCGTGTTACTAGAAATATAAATAAGTAATGGCTATCGATCCCGCGATAGCGGTAACCTCGGAACCAAGCGCAATCCCGCGGAGAAGAGCGCTCAGCTTAGCGCACAGCGCGGCTCTGAGGCCGCCCCCACAGCGACACCGCAGCGCTCGGGCCGCGAGGTGGGGCCGGGCGGACGCCCCGCGCTCCCGTCGGGCGGGCAGCGAGGACCCAGCGCCGCCGGCGCAGGAATGCCGCTGGCGGCGGGTGGCGTGCCAGGCATTCCGGCGGCGCTCGCGTCCAACAAGTGTCTCCCTCCAGCCCGCCCTCCCGGCCCCGCGGCGCTCCCCGAAGGGCCGCCACCCCCGTCGCGCGCCCGCCGCCAGAGGGCGCCCCGCA
>JACDJE010000248.1:698792-712822 GCA_016647715.1 Pavo muticus
GGCCCGGCCCCCGCTCCCCGCGCCCCCCGAGCGGCGGGCAGGGCACGGAGGGGCCGGGCCGGGAGCTGGGGGGGCTGCTGGGTGTTGGTTTACGCTGGCGGGGCCGGAGCGATCCATTTAAATATCGCTCCCGCGCTGACCTCCCCTATTAAGAATGCAATCAAGATAATAGCGGGCATTGCTTATTGATGAGTGGCCCAGGTAATGCTACACCGGCGGCTCGCTGCCCGCGCGGGGGCACAGCCCGGGCCGGCTCCGCCCGCACCCGACGGCGCGGACCGGGCCGCAGCCGCAGCCCCGCACTAGGGCTGCGCTCCCGCAGCACCCACCCCCTTCCCCCCCGCCCCCAGCACAGTGCATTATTGATAGTGGAAAGTGCGCAGCAATGGCAGCCCCTGATTGAGTGGCTCCATCTGATCTTGGTAAAGACAGCGTCACCTGTCCCGTGTTCCCTCACAGATCGGGCTTTCACTCTTCCACACAACCAATGTCCCAAACACTTCTCCCCGCTGTGATCAACACCTCGGGACTGAGGGTCGCACCCACTCCTTTGTGCTGGGAGAAATGTGGGCGTCTCATTGCCGCCCCCAGGCAGGCCGCATGCTGTGCGATGAAACACCTGCATTTATTGGATCAGTGACGTCGTAAAACAGCCCCAGCGTTTGAAACCTGAGCGCACCAAAGGCCTCCTCTATAAAACTGCTTTTAATATATATTAAGGGAAACAATCCTGGTGGTTAATATCCTTTGCAGCTCTAAGAACTTCTTTAAAAATCACACCTTGAGTCCTTCTTCTATAAAACTCCAATTCTGCCATTAGGAACGGATCAGCCATTGCTTTCCCTCGTTATGTACCTGCATAACCTCGTACTGCTTGCTGGTGCTGCAAGGTGGACCTCTGTGGGCAGCCTCCAACAAGGGGAGTGCAGCTGGAACACGCCACAGTGCTATCTGCATTTCATTTGCATGTTGGGCTTCTACCCGCTACACAGTTCAGCTTTCCAGGTACAGCCATATGACAGCGGTGCCTGATGGCACTTGAGGTGGCATGTTCTAAGCTGCCTTTTCCATCGTGAGGAGGCTGAGCTGGCAGAGCTTTAATATTCAGCGTTCATAGGACAATGCCTGCAAATATTTGAATGATCCACCAGTCAAGTTGAACAGCAGCAGGGGCTGCTTTAATTAGCTGTAACGTAATACATTACACACGTGTTATTCCTGGAGGAGGGACTCTTCTCTTACACTAGACATGCAGATGAGCAGCAGTGAATGTCGTGCTGTAGAGACGCTGAAGCATCTGCTGGCTTGCTCTCAGGAGCGAGGGGGAGAGCTCGTGTTCAGAAAGCCTGCTTGCAATCAAAGCAAGCTTTTAATTTTGGAAAGTAAGCATGTTCTGGACTGCATGACAAATCTTTGCTTGGTGGTAGGAGCATTCAGCTCTGCTCTGCTGTGGACATGAAGACCATCGATTCCAGGCAACCACGCGCTGAAATTCCCGCTTTGCTCTGCTACCAGCACTTTGTCTTTTGCCTCAGTACCAAGATCTTCCTGGGGAAGAGGTGTGGTCAGAGAGCTGCTGCATCTTGCCAGGATAATCAGCCCTTGGGGGATTATTACCAGCCAGTGCTTGATGGCCGGGAAAATGAAAAAGTGGTGTAAATAATGATCTGCTTGCGTTCTAATGCACATACAATCCGGGCTCCTTACTTTTCAGCAGACGTTGACTTCCAGGAGAATGCTGTATGATGGAGCCCCAAAAGACTGGGCCCGTGAAGTCCTAGTTTGTGAAGCAAACAGCAATCCTTATGGGGGGACACTTCCCTGGCCAGAAACTCTCTTCTTTTTCTATAAGATGTGCTTAAAGCTTACAGGTACCTACAGAGCCTTGCTTCCACATCCATATGCAAGGATCCACAGTGCTGCTGCTTCCCATGTGTTCCTGAGGGCCCAATGAAGACAGCCCCCATTGCCCCTCTCTCAGCTGGAGTTGGGCTTTGTGGGTGCTGCTAAGTAGGACCTGTTCCTAGTTATTTCGGCCAGGTGACTGTAGTGCTTCGAACCCATTGCGTCAGTGCCGTGGCATGCCCGCTGTACAGTGCTCACATTGACATCCAGTGTCTTCTTCCTACTGCTGACTAGATAAAATTATGCTTTGCATGCACCAGTTACACTTAACCCTTTTCCAAATGGTGACAGTGAAGGAGTACAACTAAGAGTTGTCCATCACTACAATGTTGATTTATCCCTACAGCAATATCAGATTGCTTGTAGTGGGGTAAGACCATTGCTTTTTGCTGAATTCAATTTAAACAATAGCATAGGCACTAATGATACTGTAGATACTGTAAAGAACAAAGCAGCAGCACACACATCTGGTTTCTGTCTCAGTGAAGGCTATGCATTATAGTGATTGATGTATGAGGTCCAAATTTACTGATAATCTAATTATATGATGAAGTAGGTTGTGGGGCTCTTAAATTCCCCCATTGCAATTGTAAGAGAAACAATAAAAAAAAAGTCGATATTTGAAAAAAATAAGTATCTTAAAAGGCCCATGGTTGGTCTGTACATGAAAGGCGGCTCAGCTTCCCCCCACAACTGCACCTTCACTCTCCCTGCTGTAGGAACATAGTATCTCAGCCTGTTTTTCAAAGAGAAAAAGGTCAAGAAGTTGCAACGTGGACTCCCTCTTGATTGGCTGTCAGGGAATACTAGCTAATCCTGATTACACAAATGTGAATGATGTTGATACACTCAGGTTTTGACACTGAAGTATTTTTTCTATTAATAATTTTAATTGTCTGAGGTCAGTTCTTATATCACTACAAGTATTTTATGTTTCATTATGTTTATTCACGTTTCCTAGTTACCTATCTTTGCTATTTTTTCACATTAAAGGGCTGGAAAGTTCATTGAAATAAACTTTTCCAAATCAAGCAATGCGAAGAATTGCAATGAGTTATAAACACGATTGGAAGTCGCAGGCATATTGCGTTTGGAAGGAGATGACTGGGCTGTGACACCACTCTGTTTATGTTAGTCCCACTCACACCAGTGGGACTGCAAAACCAAAGATCTTTCATTAGATGTGATTTGCAGGCTGTGCGTGTGCAGGATAAAACACCTTTCAATCACTGGGGCTGAAACTACAACATTTTTGCTGAGGAAAATACCACCAAATAGCTCAGCATCATCACCCTCCAGCTACAGCACAGGAGAATTTAAGAACTTGAACCAACAATTAAAGTAATTGGTCTCTTCTCATGTCTGCTAAAGGTATGCCAGTTTCCCATCACACAGGGGATCTGTGCCCTGGATCTTGTCCCATGTGTTCTAGTCAGGGATTTCAGCACAATTTCTGTGCATGAAACTGCTGCCATAGCAAACCTCTGTGGTAGGTGCAGATTAGCTGCCTGCAGATGAGGAAGTGCATGTGTGTGTTGTATAGAGACACATTAAGCTGCTCATGACTGTACTTGCTGTGGGAGCACACCCAGCCTGCGCTTGGGCCTTGCCACCCCTGTGCAGCCATCAGCACAGAAGCAAAACACGCCGTTTGCACACGTACATTGTAAGCACACCTCACGGCCAGCAAGGCCAGCATGGCCTCCCAAAAACAGTCACAGAATCACACAATCATGGAGTATCTCCAGTGGGAAGGGACCCACAAAGACCATTGAGTTCAACACTTGGCCCCACACAGGACTGCCCAAACCCAAACCCAATGTCTGAGAGCAGTGTCAAAACACCTCTTGAGCTCCAGCAGCTCAGGGCCGTGCCCACTGCCCTCTGGTCAAAGCATCCTCCATGTTAACAAACTAAAGCATTTAAGAGAGAAGTAGCTGAGGAACAGTAGACATTTTTGCTAACTGTGATATAAAATTGTCATTGTGGCCACAAAAAAGTCTTTGCAACAAAACCCAGACCACCTCATGTCCTCCTCCTCCAGGCCTGTGACTTGTGGTTCATGTTGCAAACATTGGACTCATTGCATTAAAGCCAAAATTTCCCTTAAATAACACATTTCATTTGTTTGCTGACTTATCTGTTTATTGAACACTTGGGATTGTTAATCTTCTGCTAATTTAATAACTGGAACCATGTGGTATATAAACGTCACTGCGTTCTACTGGGGAGATGAATGGACATCATGGCACATGGCAGCAGCAAGCACCAGGCTGCTGGGGCAGTGACATGAGGTGGGACAGGAGCATGGGGCTGGCCCCTTTGGGCCTGAAAATCCTGCAGCTCATATGCAGAAAACCAACAGGAGTTTTTTAGATTCATGTAACTAACTTTCCTCAAGCTCTGCACAACTTCTCAAATGTGAGGCTGCACAGCAGGGACATGGCCACTGGGAGGACCCCAGTAACCTAAGCACGGGGCTGGTGTGCCCCAGCACCCACCAGAACCAAACTCCGGTGGGATGGCCATGGGGCCTTCTGGAGAGATCCAGTACCCACACCGCCAGAGTACGAACTCATAAACAACGTTATTAGTGCTTGTTTCCTGGACACTGTTTATTTTTCATGTAGTTTACACAGCTGACACGTAAATGCTTACAAAGGAGTGGTGGCTTCAAACAGCACTTTGTTTGTCATTAGTTACCCTGATTAATCTGCTATAACTAATTGCAACCTGACGATATACTCCATGGCCTCATTGTGCCTTCAATAACTTGAATATAAACACCACTGAAGGCAGCAGGAATGCAAGGCATGTAAATCAGCACAGAGCAGAGCACTAGGTTTTAAGCAAGGATCCTGCAGCGAGGAATTCAAACCATTATTCTGTATTTTCGTTATGTTTCTGTTTGATGCTTTACCCTTCTCCATGCTTGGAGCAGAATCCATTTTCCTTCCAGGCATGCATAGCATGTTCCCCTTTGGTTTCCTAATTTGGGTTAGATACTATCATATGAAAAATATACTCCGATATTGTACCTAGAGCACATTGATGAGACCTAAAGAGCTCTTCTGTGATGGGAATTGAGATCAAAAAGGATATGGAATTTAAATATTCAACATTTTTTCTTGGATATGAAACATAGAAAAATTGTTTTGATGCAAAAGTCGCTGCGACAGAATATGTTACTTAAACTCCAGGACCATATTAGGGTAAAATGGCTTTTTAGAAAGGAATTGCACTGACAGAAACTCCTTCATATGTAAATTATGACATTTTGTCTATTGCCTCTTACTAGAAATGTTGAAAAAAAAATCTGTTAAAAATATTCTTTTAGGAAGTTGTATTGAGATAAAAGCAAATGAATAGGAATTGGTATAATTTAGAGGCTCATTTCTGATCAGTTTCTTAATTTATGCCCCATTAACTGCCAGAAATCTGCAGCAGTTACCAGTGTCCAGGAAGCACAGTTGATAACACAGTTTATTTTGCAGTGGCATTTGCTGCTTTTCTGTTGGAACCTCGCAGTTGCAGTGAGTGGATGCTTTGTTACTCCTGTGTCAGGGACACAGGCAGGCTGGGACTGGGGTAAGCTAAATCTGCCCACAAACACATGCAGAGAGCAAGTGCATGAAACACACACTCCCACAAGTTTGACCTAGACTTCTGTCTGAGTTCAGCTTATATTTAGAGCCGTTGGTCTTGACCAACATCCCACAGTCAGCACAAGCTCACAGAGGCAATGACTTCCCGCACTGTGGTTTCGGATGCAGACAGGCATGATGCACCAGCAGGTCACCACAGGATCAATAACTCTTCATCTTATGTCCCTCAAGCACTGGGCAAGATACGCCCATGCTCCTTGTTCATCTGCTTCCCCTGTGTGGGCCCACCTGCGGCACGTGCACCATTCCTCTCTCCTCTGCCAAGACCCCTTCATGGTGCTCCTTCCCCACTTTGTATAGCCCCTTGCTTCTTCCAGGCTTGAAAAGTGTGAGAGAAACCCAAAATGAGAGATAAAGAGACAAACAGATCCAAACCAGACTTGGTGCCAAGCTTGCATCATGCCCAGTGCATCCCAGGGAGGTGGCAGAGTCACTGTTCCAGAAGCCTTCAAGGAAAGAGTAGATATGGTACTGAGGGATGTGGCTAGCAGGCATGGTTGGGGATGGATTTGTGGTGGGATGGACAGGATGATCTTAGTGGTCCGTCCCGAACTGAATGATTAAGTGATTCCTGGGGTAGTAGGCACTCAAGTAGGCCTGACTGCTCCTGACAGGAACTGGCACGGCACACACAGTTGTGCTGGCAGCCTGGCAGAGGCGAGCTGAGCTGTGCTGCTAATCAGGGCCGCAGGCAGCTGTCACGCAGAAGCAGCAGCTGGTGAAATGGCCTCTGGAGATGGAGGAGGCGACGGTACCTTTCCTCAGCCCTTCCCACTGCTCCTGAGCAGGCCGGCATGCCAAGGCACGGGGCAAGGCCAGCAGTGAGCAAACTGGGAAAGTCCATCTTCCCCGGCTTCCCTCTGCCCTGAAACAGCAGTCTGAAGTTCTGCCCCGCTTCATCTGGAAAATCCCTCCAGATAAACGAATATGAAATTCTCAACATTTAAAATTAACTTTCTCGCTTTGCCTTAAAAAAAGGCTCAGCCTTCCTGTCAGATGTTTTGATTGCTTTGGGCTCCCTAAAAATTGTAAGCTGGCAGAATTCTCCTTAGCGAGTGCCATGGGAGATCTTTGATGGGATGATAAAAATAACTATTTGGTGCCAAAGGCGATAGACTGGGGAACAAAAGCCTCTCTGAATTCAGCAAAGTTAGGATCTCTGAAAGAGTTCAAAAAAAAAAAAAAAAAAAAGGACAGAGCCCAGAACAGCAGTGGGTATCCTGGGCTATGACCAAGTATGACCAAGGCTGTGCAGCTGATGGCTGAGTCTAGGTGAAGGATTTGGGAGCAGGAAAACAACAGGTGGTGGGCGGGAAATGTGCGAGAATCAGATCTGCCTGGGGAATAGGCAGTGGATAGAGTGACTGGCGGTGATGTGTCACTGGGGGGAGAGAAGAATGGGACGAATCCCTGATGAAGCTCTGACCTCTCACGCCACCAGGCCTTTGTGAAGAACGAATGCACAGCTAGAAAAGCAGAGGAAAGAAAAAAAAAAAAAAAACAGACTTCAAACACTCGTTCCTTTGGGAGAGGATGAGGGCGCAACTTGTGGCAGATATTAGTCATGTCACTTTGCAAGGTGTTCAAATACCACAATGAATGATGAGTGCAGTATAAGGGCTTGGAATAGCTTAGTCAATAAACCAAACTTGAGGTGCAAAAAGATCCATATGGGAAATAATGTGAGATTCACTCCTGGTGTGGATGACTTTCTGCAACCAATAGATGTACTATTCATTTTTCCTTTCTGATTCAATAACATATCAACAACAGCGTAAGTGCCGTCACACTTCAGCCTGCAGCAAGTGGCATGTAGAAAAGCAAAGGATGTTTGAGATATATTATCACCTATCAGAAAATTCCAAAACTGGAATTTGGCCCCCACTTAAAAACTGTTAGAGCTTTTTCTCTTGGCACATTCTATTTTATCAGGTATCTGCTTACAAAACTCAAATATCCTCTCAGATGGTTTTACAAACTTTCAGCAGATGTGAATGAGCATCTATTTGACAGAGACAACTAACTACCTTGGCAGCTCCACCCCCCTGACGCTTGCTCATGAATCCCCTTCTCAGTAGAGTTGGTCAGGTTTCAAAAGCATTTGCTGTCAGAACTAATCTTTTTTTTCTTTTTTCCTTTTAGTAATCACCTGCTTCCCTGAAACCCATTGTCCTCTCATTATAAATTCAGTTTTGCACCTGAATATTACATCAAATGTCATTGTCAGATTTTTTATGATAGTTTTATGGGAAAATATTGAAGGCCTCTTTGAACAAGGTGTAAAACAATACAGAACTTCCCTGTCTCTCAGGGAAAACCTGAATAGGAGTTATAATAAATATGGAATGACCACTGGGTTGCAAGCTTCTCCCATTGCTGTTATTTTAGGGATACAAGGTAAAAGAAAAATAATAAAAAAATACACCTTAATGCAGAATGAGGCCTGAAGTCAACATTTTGAAGTTTCCATAGCTGTACATATTAAGCGCCTCCCATAGTTACCATTCACATTTGTTTATTTTAAAAAAATCTACTTTTAAAGAAGCTGGAGCATGTATACATGTATATGTATGTATTTATGTATATGTGGTATTTTTCACTCTACTTATTGCTCAGAGGGGAGTTTGGTAACACATCTGTACTGTTGATGAACATACAGTAGCAAAAGAACTGCAAAGATTTGCCATACAACACACAAGCCATATAGGAACTGGAATTTCTGCTCTCGGTTATTGATGGAGCAGCCAAGGAACCAGCCTTGCTGGCCTTCTCTGCAGCCTGTCTTGAAGAGGATGTGTGGAAATGTATATGAATCAAACTCTCTGGACACTGCCCATGTTCTTCTACTCTTGCTGAGCAGATGAGAGCAAAGTTAATCCTAAAGAATTCTCACTGCCAATGTCCCTTCCTCATCAACATGCCTCCAACTTTTAAGTGCTTCAGATTGTCTGCTACCATTTGTTTTAATAATGGAATCTAGTCAGAAGCTTGTGGCCCCATAAACTTTAGACATAATTTTAACTATGTCAACTTTAAAAAGTCAGTATCTGCCTCATCAAAGGGCAATTATGTCCAATGTGGGTGTCTCTGCCAATTGTGTTTTGAACTGCAGCAATAATCCAACCAAACCATGCAAATAGCTTTTCTACACCCACATTTCTTAATTATCATCATGAGACTGAGGTAGCTGAGACCAGATCTATAACATTTTCTGGATGTCAAAATGCCCACACACCTTCTGTAATCCTTGTGCTACCAGCCCCCTTTCACATTGCTTTTAGCTGGCCCATCTAATTATCTATTACCTTAACTGTTTAATGCATTATTCATAAGCCCCACAAAGGACTGTCAGGAGGAAGGGGCTCTGTTTAAGAAAAAGGAAACAACTTGTCTGACTAGACCACCTCAGTTGCACCACCTTATAAACATTGTGGCAGAAGATACACCCCTCCTTACCCCTTTTCAGAAATGAACCATTATTCTTTTACAGCCAGGTGAGACCTGCACCTCTAAAAGGCTCTGTATACATTGCAAACAGAAATAACGTGTTTTCATCAGAGGTTTGTGGCCTACTTCCCACTTTTTATAAATAAATAAATTCGTTACCTTCACATGTGCTACAGTCAATAAGGATCTGAAATGGCAAAGTAGTGAAAATGTTATGACTTAATGAACACGTTGCGTAATCATTCTTACCAAATGTCAAAATAAATCAGAGGCCAGAACGTATGGTTTATGCTTGTTAAGTTAGGGTTTTGTTTGCTATTTTGGGAAGAAAAAAAGAAAGACCAGAACACTAAAAAGTAGGGGAAGAGAAAGTATATATTTGGGCACTGATGAAAAGAGCTTGGTCCATGACAGCCCAGCCGCTCATACAGCCTGCCAACAGACCACAAGACTGTGCTCTGCCATCAAGTTCCAGCAGCACCAGGAACTGCGGAACACACGGAACGAAGACAGGTTCTGCCTATGCTTGAGGCCACTGTGAGATACCTGTAAGCCTTTCGGGGTGTCCCATCACATCCAGTGTTGGCATGTAGGCATCGAGAAACACAGAATTTGCCCATCCTAAGCAAAGAGCTTTCTGTTTGTCCAAGCAGTGAGTACCTGGAAAGCTCCAAGTCTGGAATATCTGCAGAGCCAATGGCTTGATCCTTGGATCTTCCCTCTGAGGTTGCCTCAGGAAAAGACCAATTAGGATTATGCGATAAGTAAGATGACTCCCATACTTATGTGATTAGGAAAACAGATCTCCGAAACAACATATTCAAAAGAAGATCAAAGCAACACTGTTCTTTTGTGGTTAGATTTTGACTTGTTTATGATTTGACCCATTGTATACATGTTCTAGCAGCACCCAGAGGCCACAGCTGTGCGTTGCTCACTCCATCAAAGGCAATGCCTCTAGCGTGCCAGTATTCCTTACGGCCCGCATGAAACGCACAGATACACATATGTGGCTTTCATTTATTTTGTTTCATGACACAGGGAGGGGGGAAAAATCCTTTTCATACACCTACATCTATCACATAGCAACTAAGAATAGAAGCAATATTGAGACAGATGGAAATGTTAACGGTGACAGCTCACAAGCACGAATCGCACATTTGTGAAATAATGAAATGGGTGGGCAGTTGTTATATGAACTCCATGTCAGTCGTTATGTTTTCCTGGCTATAATTTTGCAAGAGTATGTCTCAGAGATATTTTCAGTGACCCAGAGGAGTTGGTGCCCTGTGCTGTGCCACACCTTGCTGGTGTGTGGGAGCAAGGACTTGGGGAAGTGCAGAGTGATTTGTGCACAGAGCAGCTCATCACAAGCCCTGGGATGGCCCGGGACATTTCCTTGCCAGGACATCTCAGTATTTCCTATGTGTGGTGGGAAGGACACAGAAAGGAGGTGTAAAAATGTTTGGAAACCCAAATGCAAGGGAAACACAGGATGCTCAGATTTGTTTCCAATGCTTAGTTCTAGCCATATGAGTATTACGTGCTTACATATTGTCTGCCCATATTCTGTGGTCCCTATTGTGAGCAGGGCTTGCCAATCATGAATGGCAACAAGTTAGCCCTGTGTTCCTTACTTCAGTCTTCCTAGCTCTTTGTGCCCCAAAAGCCATTGTCTCCATTTTAAGAACCACTTTGATGAACCTCATTTTGCTAGCCCCATTTTCCATCCAAGGGTTTTTCCACCAACAAAAGAAACGTTGTGCTCTCAGTCTAATATTAGCTCAAAGAGGAGGGAGCTGTGAAAACGTTTACCCATAAGTCTATCCATACGTCTGCCCATACGTCTTTCAGCCTGTGCTACCTGTCTGTTTCCCAAGTCCAAAGGAACCTGCTGATTTTCAGAGGTACTGTTGCTTTCACAAGATGCTGTTTACGGCATCATGTTGACATTACTATTTTTTGCTGGAGGAATAAACTAGATCTCCTGAAACCTTATGGATGTTCTCTTTGTTTGTGTACCTGATTAAAAAAAAACTCTGGCAGCTACATCTTGGAGTGCTCAGTGGAGATTTACTACAGTGATTCATTCATGATAAGACTTCCAGCTCTGAGCAAAATTTCTCCTTGGAGATTCATCCACCTTTCCAGAATCTCTCATGGCTGGGCAATAGTGTGCCACTGCTTCTAGGAAGCAAAGTCCAGTTACTAAATGGCAGCCAGATGACATTTTCTTTGGGCATTTTGGGGAGCTTGAGAATATTGGCATGGTAAAGAAATGAAAGAAATATCTTGCTGCACAAAGTCAAATGTGCACATCCAGCCCCTCAGCTTAACGAAATGCTACGCAAGCCTCCGTGCCTATCAGTGGTGGCCGCCACAAGCATCAGGTCATTCAAAATAGGAGAACTATTGAAGGATGTTGAAAAACAAGTGGTTATCCAAATGGAGAACGATAAATTTTGAGACAGATCATGCCTACATCAAATACTATATAGAGAAACATCTCATACTGGATACAGGTCCCAAGAGATGCCAAACCAGTTAAGTTGCACCAGGGGAGGTTCTGGTTGGATGCTAGGAAGAATTTCTTCTCAGAACGAGAGGCATTGGCACGGGCTGTCCAGGGAGGGGGTGGAGTCATCTGGAGGTGTTCAAGAAAAGAGTAGATGTGACACTAAGGGACATGGTCAGTGGGCATGGAGGAGGTAGGTTGGGGTTGGACTTGGAGATCTTAGAGGTCTTTTCCAACCTTAATGATTCCATGATTCTAAACCATTGAAGACTGCACTTGTGGTAGTGGGCAAAATAAAAGGAAAGCCATTAAAGAGGACAAAAACAGGCTGTCACGTCAAAGCTTTGGAGGATGAAGTGAGATTCAGAGGAGATTGGACATTTTACACTATCATAAACATAAGAGACGGAAGGCAGTGATGAACCACCACCAAATGGGTGACAGCTCCTGGAGAAATACTAGGTACTAAAATCAATAAAGCCACTTGCAGATGAAGGCATGAGTCACTCGAGCAAATGTGACCAAATATGGCCCAGTGTCATTTGTTAGCAGCCACCCGTCCCATCCATCTCGCAGAGAGCGATCAGCGTTCTGCACAAACAGGGTGGCGGAGGCAGAAAGGGCAATAGCAGGACTGGGAGTTTGGAAGGGCTTCTGACAGAGTACTGGGTGTAAAATTAAAGTGAATGAAGACATTCACGGCAGTCCCCGGGGTGGGAAATTCACGTAAACAGAAGCTCCTTGAGAGCAGCACAGTGTGTTTGGGGAACTGGCTGGGCTCCTGCAGGGCTCACCGCCTCTAGTTCGCAGCACACGTACTCAGCTCTCAGCCACCTGACTCCTTCCCGAGCGAGGAGAGGTCAGAGGATGCTTCCTTAGGAATCTCACAACCCGGCGCTTCTAAGGAGCCGCGTTCGGGCTTCCTCCATCCTGCCGACGACAGCCGCTCCCGGAGCGGCCTCTTCCTTCTCCACGAGTTTCTCCTCGCCAGGGCGCTGCCGAGAAACGTCCCGGCAGCGCAACTTTCCAACTGCGAGTGGAAAAACACCCGGCTGCTTCCCGCCCCTCCCCGGGCTGCCCGGCCGGGAGGGGGCCGCTCCCGGAGCCGGGCGGACAGGAGCCCCCCGCACAGCGCACGGAGCTCCTGCGGCAGCTCTATGTTGGCTCCGGGGGGATGGCATCCCCGGCCCTCGCACCCGGGACCCCGGCGGGAGGCGGTCGCCGCGGTAACCGCGCGGCGGGGGCGGCGGGGCTGGAGCGGGGAGGGGGACGCCCGGCTGTGCCAGCCCCGCGCTGCCGGGGTTCCCTGCTCGGCTCTACGTGCGAGCCGCCGCGGGAGCCCGGGGAGGCGGGGGCGCCGGGATCCTCCCTGCCTCCCTCCCTTTTTCCCTCCCTGCCTCTCCGGCGGGGCCGGCGCCGCAGCGGGGCGCCGCCGGCTCTGCCGCAGGGAGCGGTGCCGGGGTGGGGGGAGTCGGAGCCTCTCTCTCGGGGCAGGGAGGAGAGGGAGGCGGCCGGGATCCCGCGACGGAGGCACCACGGCCCCTTCCTCCTCGGGAGCCCCCCCCAGCAGTCCGGGTTTGGGGGGGAGAGCGATGCACAGGCTCCGCGCGGAGCCCCAGACCTTCTCTACCTGCTACACCGCCGCTGCTCCGCCAAACTGCTGACTTTCCAGAGCTTATTTTTAGCCCGGAGACTAAATATTATTAGCTACATTTCTACGTAGGAAGGATCGGAAGAGGGAGGGGAGGGGGGCACTAGAGAGAGGGAGGCGAGCAGAAAGCTTATCCAAGCCATCTCCAGGCGGGGGGCTGCGTTTGGGTTTCAGGCTCCTCAAAACACCTCCCCCCTTTCATTTCTAGGGAAGCGGCTGCGGACATGGGTTCGGCAGCGCAGCGCGCCCGGCACTCCGCTCCGTCGGGGGCTGCACACACACATACATACACCGCGGGGCCATCGGTTACCCCCGCGCTGGGCACCGGGAGGCTCCATGGAGGTGCAGCTCAGCTGCGTCTCTTTATCTGCGTGAGATCAGCTGTGCACAGTGCCAACCAGAGCTGAGCTGCAGCTCTTCAGCTATGCAAAATCAACTTCCATCCTCAGCTAGGAAAAAAACCCGGCGCATCTGCTTATCTCGGTAACGATCGGTTGCATCTCTGCCCAAAGCATGCACACGCAGATCGAGATACGAGATTCCCAGATAAAATCAGGCACAACTTAACTCAACTCGCAGTGCAATCTCATAACGCGTCTCCTACCTTTGCTACGCTCCACGCACAGCCCCGCCACAAAGGGAACAAAACTCGGCACAGAGCAGGAACCCATCCCCACAGCACCGAGCGGGAGGCAGAGCCAGAGGGGGGGAGTCACCCCTCTGCTTACCTTGCTCACAGCCAACACCACCGGCAGTGGCTAGATCGCGGAGATAAACACTCGCATTTCCCAAAGTTGACACCGTCAAACCAACCCCGGAGCTTGCAAGACTCTTTTTTTTTTTTTTT
>JACDJE010000248.1:713046-746956 GCA_016647715.1 Pavo muticus
CCCGCCGCCGCCTCTGTCCAGGGTGCTGCCCCGCCGCAGCCGCCGCCGCTGCGCGCCCGCTGCGCGCTTCCTGCGCGGCCCCCGTTGGCGTCACGTGAAAAGCGCGGCTCTGAGCGCCCTCCGCCCAGCCCTGCCCGCGCCCCGCGCCCCCCGCCCGCTCCTCCGCTCCGAGTTCCTCGGGCTTTCCTTCCAGCCCAGAGCGCTGGGGTGAAAGTTGCGCCGGCCGCACTGCCATCGCGCTGGGTCGGAGCCCCGGCCGCGTTAAGTACTCGAAAGCCGAGCCCGTGATATCACACTCTGTCGTTAAGCAACATCTCCAGCTTTTTTTTTTTTTTTTTTTTTTTTTCCCCAGTTATAAAAATACGCTTTTATTATTATCATCATTATTTTTTATAGGTACTCACCATTGTTTCTTTGCTGTCCTGGAGACAGAAGTGTCTTAAAACCTGGTCTCTCCAACAGATGCTGGAAGGTAATGTGTCTTGTTTGAAGTCATCATGTGAGAACTTCTGCTTTGCTCAGTGGATCGCCCACCACTTGGTGTGACTTATGAATCTAATAACCCTTTGCAATATCCGCGAGCTTCAACTCTCCACCACCTTGGTGCCTACAGAAGACAGAAAGCGACTGGCAGGGAGTTTTAAAAACCTATAGATGTACGCAAACGCCTTAGCTCAGAGTCACGTTTCCCTCCGAGTTCTTACGTGATCCTAATGAATGAGAGGGGTTACCGGCTCGCTCGCTATAAAACGCTCCCGCAGCCGCCCCCGGGAAGCGGGACGGAAAGTTCCCGAGGAAAGCCCCGGCCCGACGCAGCCCCGGCAGCGCTCCTTCCGCCTCCCGGCCCGCAGGGCGCCCTGTCTGGCCCTGCCCGCGGGGCACAGGTAAGTCCACCTGCGGTCCTCCCGCGGGAGCGCTTCGGGACTTGTTGCGCGCCCGCGGGGAGCACGGCACCCTGGCCTGGGCGAGCCGGGCCGAGTCCAGCCGCACCTTCCCGACCCGCTCCCCCGTCTCTCTCTGCCCCAGACGTCCCCCGATCCTATGCTCCCACTCCCCGCCCCCCCAGGCTGAGGGCCTCCTTCCCTGCCCCCCACTGTCCCCATTTTCTCTCCGTGTCTCCTCTCCAGGTACCGCAGCCCAGGGACCGCTGCCGCGCCCACCCCAGCCCTCGGAAGAGAACCGCAGCCATCCGGCTCCGGACTTGCCAAACTTCATGGAGTGCCCTCGGGATCGCAGCATGAGCCAGAGCCTGAGTTCCTCGCCCTTCGCCATTCCCTCCTGAGCGACTGCTACAGGTGCGTTTATGGGGTGCTTATCCCCCAAACGCCCCTTCTCTCCCCCAGCCCCAGCCTTGGGTACCTCTGCCTGGGAACCAAAGCGAGCAGCCTCTTCCATGACAACCACTTCTGTTGATCCATGCAATAACCAGCAGATGCTGCCCTAAGACTGGTACAGCTGGTATGTCCCTGCCTCGGCTGTCCTGGGGGCAAGGTGGCCAAAGGGAAGCCAGGTGGGCTCCAGTGCACCTGCCTGGAGGAGGACTGCAGGCCACCTTCACCAACATCACACACTGCTGTGTGACACGTGGTGGGACGAGCAGCTCACGAGGCCGGTGTAAGGCTGCACCCAATAAATTGCCCTGTCACTTGTCACCCGAGACCCATCCTGAGGCACTGATCATCCACCGGCAAGCTGAACTTTCAACTGCTGCAAGTTCTAGTAGTTCATGTCAGTAGCAGCTATGAAGTCATGTTAGTGCCACTTTTTAAATTCTATTAAAACCACCCTGCAAGCATTTCAGCAAGTGGGATGGTTGCGAGCTGTGCTCTCCCAGCCTTCCGAGCCAACAGCTTCCACCTGTTCCTCAGCAGAACAAAATCACTGCAGTAATATCTGTGTGGGATAGAATGTCCTACAGGTCATTTGCACAAGTAAGTATCCCAGTCCTGAAAGTTTGTGACTCTGCAAAGTTCTTCTCAGGAGATTTGGGTAGAGACAACTCTATAAAAATACCATATCAATTTTAAAAATCACCACTACATACTTCTTTCATAACTCAAGGAACTTTCATCTAGAAATCCATCCCAGCTCCATCATTTGTAAAGAAGCAGTCAATCCAGAGCACTTCTCCCTGCTTCTCATCCCATTAACTTTCAGATAGTTTCATTTTTTGACACAGCTCTCAGTTGCTACGAACTTCCAGAGGAAAATATGGCCAGGTTATACTGTTATGATGATGTAATAGTATTGAACTTACTAAAACTTTGCACAAAAGTTGTTCAGGAAATCTATGGCTGGAACAGGACACACAGTTGATGGGGTTTGCCAATGCTAGAATGCTGCCCTGAAATGCTCCTGGGAAACTGCTTAGGATAACTCAAACCAAGACCTCCACCTCACTGTGACAGACAACAGATGATGGTCTCAAGGGCATCAGACCAAATTAAGCTGAAGGGGTGTTCTGCGCTTCATCGCTTCCATCATATCAGTCTGAAGTAATTCATGGGTGAGAAGAAAAAAAAAAGGCATAGTAATCAGGATAACAGAAATAAAGGGTATGGAAGAACAAAAGGACATGGGTAAAGTAATACAGGATGCCCAAATGCATGGGAGTTACCTAGCAGAAGAGGAGGCAGTAGGATAAAGCGGTCATATTCCCATAGGGATGCTCACTGGTGACTGAACAGTCCACACTGCTCTGGGGGACCAGGGACAGAGACAGGATGTCAGTGGTCATTGAGAAACAGCAGGGAAAGGTCACTGCCAGGTCCTTCAGAGAGATTCCTGCAGGAGAGGCACTGAGGAGGGAATGAGGCAGATTAAACCCAGCTGTCCACTGGGTTTCCAGCCATTTACTTCTTCTGCTTCTCATCCCTGACTCTGCTCTCTCCGGAAGAACAGGTCTCCAGGCCACAAGAGACCCAGCCATGAGATGCCACTTGATGAGAGTAGGTGGAGAGAACTTCTTTTCACCTTATCACAGAGGGGCACAGTTATTTCAGTCATTCATGTGGCAAGCCATATGCTTTAGTAAAAGTCAGCCGTAGCGCATCAAGTCCAGTCCAACATTTAAGAGCGACAGTCAGGTGTTCTGCTTACAGGGTGCTGAGACAGCATAGCTGTTGGCCTCTGCCAGAGCTGCGCTACACAGGGCTTGCTATGTTCAGGTGGTTCGTACATATAAGGTAATGTACTTCTCTTGTTCCAAGTATGTTTATCTTGGATTTACATTGTTACCAGATGAAGTATACAGCTGTAGGACTTGACTTCAGCGGGACTACTCGTATGTAAATAGTGACAAAACTGTTTAGCGGATGAGGCCTAATTAAGCAAGAATCAGTCATACATTTTCCCCTCTCTCAGACAAAAGAATGTGAAGAATACTGTAGGAGCATTGCTGGAAGGTCCTGGTGCCTTGAACCAACCCACCAAACACAACCAAATCCCAAGTGAGCTGCAAACATTCATTCCCTGGCTTAAAGCACCAGGCGAAAGCAGCGAGCTGTTATTTGTTGGCTTTTTCACATACTCAAAGTGTGCAGCTGGCTGTCCTGCTAAGCACAGGCTGGAAGGCTTTTTACAGCCACCGTGCACTTGCCACTCCTTCAGAGATCATCGGGAAAGCATCTTAAATCCTGGCACTGGCAATCCAAGCAGAATCAGATGCTAACAGTATCTGTCAACTTGAAGGAGACGCTTCTGAAACAAGAGCCATATTGCATCATCGCTGCTGTGAAACGTGGCTGCCAGCATCTCTACATGCCAGCACGCTCATGGCGTGCTTGAAAGAAAGGTCCTGCGGGGTTGATGTATACTGGGTTGGCTGGTAACCTCCTGCCTCTGCAGCAGGTGGGTTTGGCACTGCCTGCTGCTGCCCAGAGGGGAAATACCATCCTCCCAGCATGCTTTTAGGGTTGCCTCCCATAAAGCACTAATGATCTATGCCTGATTTCCTCCTCCTGCAGATTATCCTGTTCTGATATCTCCATCTTCTCTATGGTCTTCGTGCTGCAAACGTTAGCAGTCCCTTCCTCCTCCCTCCCTGGAATAGTTTTCCTTTCTTCCAAGCCCACTCGTCTTCAAACCTCTCCCAATTGCGTATTTTCACGCCGGTAACATGCAGATGAACATCGTATCATGATCCCACTCAGATACTAAACAAGCCTCCCACCAATGCTCAGTCCTCCTTTAAAGCACTAGAACATTACATTTTGCTTTCCATCTCCTCAAAATACCAGGAAATCCTATGGAGTAGGCAGGCTACATCGAGTGTGTCTCATGGTTGCACCTTAAGGTGCATGGCGAGCAACATGCACCCTCCAAGTGCACATTGGCATGGGGCGATGGCTTCTCCCCAGCACAGCAGTGACTCAGGAACTTCTCGGAAAGTTCTCAAATTGTGGCAAGCTCACCTTTATGCTTGGTAAAACCGAGGGAGAGACCCAAGTGTGGCTTGAGCTCAGTGCCCCTAGGAAAGCTGTACATCAGGGAACAACTAGGTTCCCACCATCCCAGTGCTGGGTGCCTTGGACATTGGTCTCATGCTATGGAGACAGCAGCAAAGCTGGAGTAGTTTTTCTTCAGCTACTTTTGTTATTTATGGAGAAGGTGTGATTCAGGACAACTTCTAGAGTTAAACATCCCTGCTTCATTTTTCTCGGACTACCACTGATGCAAATGCAGTTCAGGCTATATCTAGTCTGCTGGAGTGGCACTCACTTAGGTTAGCTGCAAAAGACAGGAGATGAGATAAATGTAATGGAAACTATTGGCCCATGTAAGTTCTCCTGGATGACCTGAGCAAAATGAGCCACTGGGTATCTCTTACTAGAATAAAACCAGAGATAGGGAGAGAAATCAGAACCTGGAGAAAAAAGAAACATGACAGCCGTAATCTGTTACTATTGCAACCTGATTACTGGGTGCTTTGACATACTGGGGGACACTTTCCTTCTCCAATGAAGAATGCATTTCACTTCATGTAACCACAGGGGAAGTATTTGCCGACAGATCAACCTTTTAAACCAACTGTCTTCATGTTCCTTTAAAAAGAGCAAACAGACACTGTAAACTTGGGGGGAAAAAAGAAGATACACCTCACATCATCACATTTTAAAATGCTGTTTGGTATAGCCCTGAGTTAGGAGAGAACTTCAGCACTTCCAGAATGAAGGGGGATTTGTTTTAATTGTACTTATAAGTAAAAAGTAAACACACACTTCAGTTCCTTTATAAGCTAATGTTTAAAAGGAAACTATCTCCAAAACTATATTAATCTACTTCTTTACAGTCAAATATCCTATCAGCTTGAATGGAAGTTCTCTAACAGCTGTGTATTTGAACCTCATTCAGTGTGATGGAGATGTGTTATTGTTAAGAACAAAATAGCTGTTGAAGAAACTATGCACAGAGTTAGCAGTCAGCAACAGGAATTAAGTGCGTATCATGCAAGAACTACTGAGGAGTGCTGGAGAATTCTGTGTAAGAGCGACCCTTGACTTTGTTTCTGCATTTATGTGATGAACTTTTTCAAATGTAGCTGTGTTACCTTTAACTCCTTTGTGTAAAAAAGGAAGAAGCGGGATAACAATGGAGGATGATGCGAACAAGGAAACAGCAATGTAGGAGAAAAGCACTCTAAAGGATGATAGAAAATAGAGATGGACTGTTAGGAGGCCACCACTGGACTAAGGGTAATTAATAAGGTAATAACCTCCATCCAGGCTCTAGCACTGAGTTAACAAGAAAAAAAAAACACCAAAAAACCAGTTCCCATACCAACTAGACTTGCAATTGACCAGGATATTTTTATCCTATCATTCTGTGACTAAAACGACAAACAAATTCTCCCATGAGATGGTATTCACAACAGTCAGGAAATAGTGTTGAAGTTGACCTAAATAAATAAAGCTTTCCCTGCATAGGAATTCCTGCAAGGATCTTTAAACACAAGGTCCTCTCAAAACATTCACTGCAAAGTGCATGCAAATCCCTGAGGGCAAATCACCTACCAGACACCATGGCCTCACCATCTCCATTTGGCGAGGCCAGGAGCTTCAGAAACAGGTATTGGGGTGAGAACATAGAGGCGAAGCCAGAAGGTCCCCCCATCCTACTGGTAGACCTAGCAGTCACAGCAGAGACATGTTTTCATAGAGGAAATATTATTTTGCGGAGTTATGTGCAGGTTTGAGCTCAGGGCTGTTGGCACACATGAAGCCTCGTGTACCTTTGTTGTCTTTCAGGGATTTGCATGATGCTCTGTGCCTCATGCGGTGTCGGTTACACCTGCTTAACTTTTCGATAGGGTCGTTCATTGCTGTTACTGAGAGCAATTCCACACTCAACATGGTACATCTCTTTAGATGCAGTTTATTGAGGTGAATTATATCTCTTGTTCTTAATCATTGTGAAGTGGCAGAGCTGGAGTTTGAACTCCTTCCAAAATCAAAAGGCTCATAGATAGGGGCAAGCCTAAGGGAAGATTTTGTGCAAACTTAGTCAAGATTTTATTGTAAAGTCATCAAACCCAGCAGTATTAAAGATTGCTGGTAAAAATAATGCTGCTTCTTTTACTTGCTATTTGCATCACAAATTTGAGGTTGGTTTTTTTCACTTTGCAGCACCCTTCCTGTTGCTCTAGAGGGGATGACAAACCAGCTTCTGCATTTCCAAGACTAAGAGCCAGAGTGGTATAAAAGCACCATTATTTCCTCTGCCTGCTCACCTTAAGGAATCATGGAGTCATTAAGGCTGGAGAAGACCACTAAGATCCCCAAGTCCAACTCCAGCCCATCCCCACCATGCCCACTAACCATTCCCACAGTGTCACATCTCCACGTTTCTTGAACACCTCCAGGGATGGTGACTCCACCTGCCTAGGCAGCCTGTTCCAGTGCCTCACCACTCCTTTCTGAGAAGTTTTTCCTATTATCCAACCTGAACTTCCCCTGGAGCATTTTAAAGATGTTACCTCTCATCCTATCACTCTTTTCCTGGGGAAAGAAGCCGATCACCACCTTGCTCTTCTCCATATGTTCCATGGGTTGATGCCTGCCACACACACAGTGCATGTGCCAAGCCTTTGGGTGTGCAGACGTCACTGGGAATCAGTCCACTTCAGCCACTCAAGTCCTTTCATCACCTCTACTAGAGCTGAATTAAATACAATCTATACCTATTCCCTTCCACTTTTTTTTATGATGTGTTCTTCTAGTCTCATTGCTCCTCATAGGAGCTGAAGGTTTTGTTTGTGACTCAGGGAACTTTATTGAAGAAGTATATCCAGAAGTGTTCCTAACACTGAACAGCGCACAAACTGCATGATTACTTTTAGTGTCTCTCATTGAACAGAAAGTATTTTAATAACCTGAAAGACTCTTCAGTGAACAGTGCTGGATCTGCTCAATTTATAGCATATTTAAATATTTTTACATTGGTACCCCAAGATTGAATTCCAATACTTTTCTTTTGTATCTCTGGGCATTTTAATATGCTTCTGGGAACACTTACCTTTTATGATGAAAACAATATTTTCTAACATAAAGCGGTGATTTCTTCTTAAGTGCAACCATATGTATCTTAGGGCAAGGGCTTTTGGTTCTAAATAACTGCTTAATGTTAAGGATCTTTCTTAATGGAAATGTCACAAACTACTATATACTAGCTTTCTTGGAGAAACAAAGATAAAACAGAGAGCAACACAGCATCAATAGCTAAGAATAAATACTTTGAAGCATGACTGCAAATTGAGATTTTCAGTAGAAACTGCTTAAATTGAGAGATATGAGAAAAATACAAATCTACTTGATTTAATGAACCTGTTCCTCTTGTATGGGCTAGATCATGTCCTGTTTTAGTTTACCAATCTGATTATCGGTTGATGATCATACTGCTAAACCTAATTCCACAAAACAATGCAAATAATTTATGCATCAATCTGTATGCCATACAGTCCTCATCAGTAAGAGCATCACATCCAACTACGGTATTCAGTGCAAAGATCTCAGATCCTTCATAAACATGAACTAATCTTTATGGCTTTGAAGGACCTTTTCATGTCTGTCTTACAAAAAGAAAAACTGAGGCAGAGAGCACTTAAGCTGAGTGTAAATGACTGATTATTGCAACTTGGTCTCTGAGCAGTTTACCCACAATAAGGTCAAGATTTGGCAGTCCCAAAACTTTTTTTCTTTTTTTTAAGAAATATATGCTCACTCTTTCCCCGTACCCACTGGGTATGTTATTTTGACATCGGGAAAACATGCATGCAAAAGCATTTATGTCATAGTCTCTAGCATATGTGCCCACACCTAATGCCTAGCTGCAAAATACTGACAAGGAGCAATGAGAAATTTGGGGGTAAAACAATTTTCGTTGTTAAGGTAAATCAGAAGATAAAGTAGAACGTTGGCAGAGAGCAGCAATCAGATTTTCCAGCCTGCTTTAAGTCTTCTTGAGCTCACAGTGCTTTCCCTCAGGCTTTTATCTACCCATGGGTCACAGTGCGATTCCTGTGCCCTGTGCCCGCTCCCGCCCTCAGCTTTTCATCCATCAGCACTTGGGACAACAAGTGGGCCTGAAGAGCTGATGATCTATGCCAATGTTTTCCCATCTTTTATTGGTGACTCATTTTTTTTTTTTTTGATGCAGCCTGTTTTCTAATGTGAGGAGAAATTAACACAGATACTACCACGGAAAGGAGGTGTGAAGATTCAGATAACTACAATAAAAGTCACTCCAAATTATTTGTTAGGAAAACTCCAGATGACTATCATCATTGTTAGTAATTTCAGTCTCTGAGGTGTGCTTGGTTACGTGAGATTGAACTGAAACTTGGCCTGAGGTTTCCCTGCCTTTCAGTGGGTCTGATTGCTCTCTGAAAGATACAATTGCTGAGAAGATGCTGTCTCTCATAATCTCACGTTTATCTTATTCTCGGCTTTCTCACAAATCTTTCGACATGCCATACTTAGGAGTAATCCTCAGTAAATCTAAAGTACGTGGCAGAACTCAGGAGGAAAAATCTGGGAGTGAAATCTAGAAGGAAAACCTTGGGCTGAAAAACAAATGATTAATCGCAAGTACGTAGGTAAGAAGAAAGTCAGAGAATACCAGCACTTTTCAATTATTTAAACTTAATCACCTGTCTGCCCTGCCTCGGTCCTCCTGCTTACACAATAAAGGAAGCCAACCTACAACAACTCAAGCCATTCCAGCCATCGCTTGTCTGTACTGATAATTCAGTGGAGCTAATTAAATACTACCTTTTCTGCTTCATCCTTTATAAAAGGTTTTTACCATGCAAAGTCACTAGTAGAGCTTATTCCCCTCCACTTACATTTACCAACACAAACAGCCCAGAAGTGCCAGCAGGTAACCCGCTGCTCTCAAGCCCAGCAGTACAGAGGGGTCTGTGCCGACAGCCACGTGCAGCAGATGAACCTGATGTGCTGAGCCCTGTCACCAGCCCTCCTGTCCCAACAGGTGCCATTTTGTACCATTTTGTGGCCTGGCTTGCTGCTTCAGTGCTGCTGCCCAGGCACCTCCAGAAGGGAGTGAAGTGGGAGTGGCAAGGGGCCCACTGGGGACAGTGGGAAATGCTGTGCTATTGGGTGTGGCAGTAGCTGGAAAGAGATGGGGGCCACCAGAACACCTCAGGTGTGTGGAGACTGCAGGCAAGAGTAGTCATCTCCAGGTGCTGCCTACAGCGCAGAGCAAAATTCTTGGGAAGAGATTGAAATCAGAGCCTTGTGCTTGGATGGCAGCCCTTGTAATCCACTTCTCCCAGAGCAGTTGAGGCAGGGGTGACACGAGCCTTTCCAGACTTACCTTACAGAGACGTGGCCATGCTTAGAGGAGGGGATGCAGGCAGGGCATGGCTCCTGTCACTGCTGTGTGTCCTTGCTGGTGCCAGGGATGCCGGGCTGTCCTGCTGCAGGGCAGAGGAGAGGCTGGGTTAGCACCTGCAGGAATGGCATAAGAGCTCCAGCTCTGAGGGTTGTGGATACACAAAACAGGAATACTGTGTACTAGAGCAGAAGGCTGGGCAGCATCTTGGCCTGCTGCTTCCTGACCTTTCCAGACACGTACATGAATAACTCATTTATGTATACACATACACATTTATGGGCATATTAAATCTTTCCATCTGAATGGAAATACAATGATATCACAGAATCACAGAACCGTAGGGGTTGGAAGGGACCTCCAGAGATCATCGAGTCCAACCCCCCTGCCAAAGCAGGTTCCCTACACCAGGTCGCACAGGTGGGCATCCATGCGACTCCTGAATATCTCCAGAGAAGGAGACTCTGCAACCTCCCTGGGCAGCCTGTTCCAGTGCTCCGTCACCCTCACTGTAAAGAAGTTCTTGAGCACATTTGTGCGGAACTTCCTATGCTCTAGTTTCTGGCCGTTTCCCCTTGTCCTGTCTCCACACACTGCTGAAAAGAGTCTGATATAAAAGATAAGAATCAGAGGTTACAGAATGGCTGATAGAATCATGGAGTCATTAAGGTTGGAGAAGACCACTAAGATCCCCAAGTCTAACTCCAACCCATTCCCACCATGCCCACTAACCGTGTCCCTCAGTGTCACAACTCCATGGTTCCTGAACACCTCCAGGGACAGTGACTCCACACCACCCTGGGCAGCCTGTTCCAATGCCTCACAACTCCTTCTGAGAATATCCAACCTGAACCTTCCCTGCTGCAACTTGAGGCCATTACCTCTTGTCCTGTCATAGAATCATAGAATCACCCAGATTGGAAAAGACCTTAAAGATCATCAAACCCAACCACGACCTAACCATACTACCCTAACTCTAACAGCCCTCTGCTAAATCATGTCTCTGAGCACCACATCCAAACAGTTTTTAAACACGTCCAAGGATGGTGACTCAACCACCTCCCTGGGGAGCCTATTCCAGTGCTTAACAACCCTTTCTGTAAAGAAGTTTTTCCCAATATCCAACCTTAACTTACCCTGGCACAACTTAAGGCCATTTCCCCACATCCTGTCACCTGCTACCAGCAAGAAGAGACCAACCCCGCTCGTGCTGTAAGCACCTTTCAGGTATTGAAAGAGAGCAATAAGATCTCCCCTCAGCCTCCTTTTCCCCAGACTAAACAGTCCCAGTTCCTTCAGTCTCTCTTTGTAGGGCATATTCTCCAAGCCCTCCACAAGCCTTGTTGCCCTTCTTCGGACCTGCTCCAGCACCTCAATATCCTTTCTGTACCGAGGTGCCCAAAACTGAACACAGTAGGTATCACCATTACTTCAGAGAAGAGACTGACCCTCACCTCACTACAACCTACTTTCAGGGAGTTGTAGAAAGCAATAGTCTTCCTGAGCCTTCTCTTCTCTAGACTGAGCAATCCCAGTTCCCTCAGCTGTTTCTGATAGCAACACTACAGATGTGTTCTTGCTCAGCTCCCAGAGCTCTGTAAGTTGCAAAGGGCTATCTGAAACCTGCATGCTGGAGAAGAAGTGCCGGTAGGGTTGCAACAGCAAGAACAAGAATGGGGCAGTTATTTAGTGTGAGATGGAGTGGAAGACTCCAGGAGTACTTCAAGTCTCTGTCACACTTTTCTATGGATCTGATCCCTTCCTGCATATGGATCCTGATGTGTTGTGGGAGTAAGCAAGGCTGCAAGAGCAGGACATGAAGCACCTGGGAAGTATGTTTCCTCAACCCTAGCAGAACCAAAGCAACATCAGTACACTAATGCTGACAGCAACAATTTCAAGGCAGGATTATTATTTCTCTCAAGTAATTTGCGGCTGGATTTGCAAAGGTCTTCTCACTTGGCCATTGAACTGCACATTGCCTCTGAAAGCCGTTAAGTACTAAGCAGTAAGAACGCTTCTTTTTGTAAACTTAGAGCAGTGTGTGGTTTGGAAGGAAGAAAGGAAAGAGCCACCATAGCAAATCTCACCTCCATGTCCTACATATACACGGCCTATGTGGGGATGCAGGTGTCAGCAAGAGGCGGGGGCATGCAATGCAAGCCTGGACATTCCAGGACAACTCCAAACCCAACATCCATCAGCTCCCCCAACCCTACCTCCAAGAAGATATCAAGAGCTGCAGGAGCTCCTTACCTTGTGGAGGGTCCAGGTGGCTGAGGTCATTAACACCGGCACAGGATACACCAGGCAGAGACATGGGAGCAAGCACTCATGCAGGTGAGCAGACTGAATGGTTTGCATGGATATAACGCAGTAGTTGTGCAACTCTGCGGGTGATTTACATTTGCTATCTGCAGATAGGGCTGGAGCATGGGCTGCCTGTGGCGTGCTTGCATGCAGACACACGCACGCCCTGGAGGGAGTGCGAAGTGGGGCCCTTGGATCTCTGTCAAGGCAGTGAATCAGCAGCAGAGCCACATGCGGCACCGGGAGCTGCTCGCCAGCTGCTTGTTGGGTGGGCTGGGGTCTGTTGACTTGTCTGAGCAGAGACAGACATTGGGGACACAGGAGCTAGAGGAGAACAAAAGCACGAGTCAAACTTCAGTGTCCGTTACCTTGACGTGCAGCTTGACGACAGTTTGCAAACCTGCGTGGGAGAACTAAGTGGAAAACATCTATTTTTCTGTTGTGGAGGGATGCTGAGCTCAAAACAAGACTTATTCCATGAAACACAGAGTTCTGTCTTCTTTTTAGTCTTAATCCACCTCCTGCGACACACTCCTCTGCTCAGAACAGCATATACCTTCGTAACATCGCTTTCATGCGGGGTAGCATTGCTTTGGTACAGGACCAGGTTCAGGGAGGAAATTGGTTTCTGATACTCAGAATGGCTGTGTAAATGAATGATGAATGAAGACGCAGGTGAGCAGAGAGGTACAGGGAAGAAACTGAAAAATAGAAGGGAGCACTGCGGAAAAAACCAAGGGGTTCTAAATTGCTTACACAAAACCTAGTAGTAATTTGCATGCTTAGTACTAGATATTAATGGCATCTCTCTCCTTGCTGCACTGAAACGTGTTCTATATGCACAAACAAAGGAAAGTGCCAACCGCCCAAGCGTTTGTGTTGGTTTTGGAGAACCCCCACATTTAATTTCCAAGCTTAAAAGGAAAAAAGAAACCTGAAGCTGCAGAGATCATTGCTATTTATTTCCTTCCAGAGCAATTCTGCATGTTTGACATCTTATCTATTGTTTATGTCAGGCAAACAGTGCCTGGACAACACGCAGAGTGGGCTGCAATGGTAAGGTGGCAAGCGAATGCCTATGAGCTGCGGTGATTCATTGCTCAGAGGAGCTCTTGCTTTAATCACAGAGGACTGGCAGATGAGGGAGGCCATGAGGATTTATGACTTTGGGGCAGAGTGACAGCTGTCCCAGGTATCCCAGCTCCATGCTGCAAATCAATGCCTTTATTAGAGGGTGACAGCATTAGTGGCGAAGGTTCAGGCAGCCCACAGCCCTCTGAACAAACTACCACACAAGAAAGCAAGCCTGCTTCACGCACAGAAAAATCAATCTGACATGAAAGCTTTCCAATGACCGAGGGTGACATCCACAAGGTTATCTCTAGCAAAGATAATCTCACCTCTCACAGGGCTGGATGCCCATTTTATCACAGGCATTAAGAAGTACAGACCCTGCTGCCCGCACGCTGTAAGCAGTGGTACTCCAGGGAGCATCCCCTGGCCTGCTAGCATCCTGGGGTGCCCACAGCACTTCACTGCTCTGCTTCTCAGCCCTGGCTACATCCCTTTGTCCCACCCTCTGCTTGTGTCCACATTGTGCTCCATGGAACAGCCCAGCACTGTCCCAGTGGTCACACAGCAGCTGGGCCCTGTCTGGGAGCCAGAAAGCACAACTAGAAATTAAAGGCTCTGCAATCATGCACACAGGGGAAGAATTTCCTTGTCTGCGTGCCTCAGTTTCTAAATTCTCAAAGTGAAAAGGCTGCCGCTCCAGGCTGTTTGTTCACACAATCAATGCAAGGCTTAAGCTGAGTGTGAAGCACTAGTGCTGGCAGCAGCTCTGGCCTGGCTCTGCCTAGAAACAGTGGGAAGGGATGTCCCCGTGGGCCTTTCCAACCCACAGTGCGCTAGCCAGGCCTGCTCCGAGGACCAGGCCACATGGAGGCTGAGGTGGCCACCACAGTGCCCCACCAGCATAGGTTAAGGCTGGTCAAGGTGTCCATACCTGTAGAAATCCAAGAACAGCCCAAATAGTCAAATGGGGACAAAGAAGGAGCACAGAGCCTTGCTTCCTGACCGCACAGCCTGCAGTTCCTTGCAGAGAGCAAAGCCAAACTTTAGGTTGCATTCACAAGCCATTGCTTGTTTTGTCATCAAGTGTAGTGAGAAATGTACACATTTAATTTAGAGATCATCTGTTGAGCTGAGAGTTGTACAGGACAAGAGCCACTTCATGCCACCAAGGCAAATCCCAGACACTGTGTCTGCGGAGGAGGGGACATGACGCCAGGCGGCAGCGGCCCACTAGGCCTCCACCACCCTCTTATCCAAGGGGCGCTTGGGAGAAGAATTTCTAGCAATGCCTCCCCCTTCTGCTTTCACTTCTGCAGGAGGTCACTTCCACCCACCACATGAGCGCCACAGAGCATCAGTTCTTAGGGCATCACCAGAAGGATGCCATGTTCACTCACTGATAGAGCAGATGAGCCTTGTCTTCCAAAACATTGATGTGGCTATAGTCAGTGATCAGAGAAGGAAAGCTAAAAATACTTTGCCACTTACAGAACACAGATAACTATCAAAAAATGCTTAAAGTTTCAACAGCAGTGTGAAGACTATCATCATCTTTTTCTGAAGTTTATCATTTTCTTCAGAGAAAGAACTCCTGTAGTGTTACCTCTGTATGCACAAGATGACTGTGTACGCAGCTAGTTCCTTCACTCTATATGTTACCAGCTGAAAGGTCACAGAAGACGAAAGGATGACTGAGCATTGCAAAGAAAGGAAGGAGTGCTTGATGCTGTTGGGGCACCGCTGGTGACATGGTGGGCCTGAAGGAAGCTCTGCCAGCACACAAAGAAGCCAGCGACTCTGCTGGTGAAGACCCCCCTGCCAGTGTTTCAACACTGGAGGGCTGTGAATAAGCAGCTTCAGGAAACAACATGTTCCAAGACCTGACACAAGAATATTTCTAACATTTCAGTAACCTGGGAGTCAGACATTTTTTTCAGCTTTGGTCACTATTTCAGTAACATACTTCAGATGTTTTGCTTTGCCTCTTAACTTGCCAGCACACAGCATAGCCAGACACTTACAATATGCAGCATCACGGACAGACACCAGTAGAGTGCTGCATATACAATGGAAAAAATGCAGTGGTGACAAATACACATCTATATATACACGCACGCATATTGACATTCAGGTGGGCATGCGCAGCTGGGGCTTTCAAGGCTGACATATTATTTACTCTTCCCCTGGCCTCAGAACACTTTCCCTGGAATTCAAAATTGGTGTTTCAGATGAGCCTGGAGCAGGGAATTCACCGACTGAGAGGCACCTCCGACAGCCTGCAGCTCATCCGGGTTCCCAGCTGACACAAAGCAAACACCACCTCCATCTACAGGCCAACATACTTGACTTTCACTTCTCCTAGATAAATGCTCAAATAACAAGGAAGAGAAGAGCAGGGAGGATTCAGGGAGAAAACAGTCCGTGCACAGCTCTATTGAGCTGCCTGGTTGCTACGCCCTGGCATGGGGGTGATCTGGGAAACTTCTTGATGGTTTGCATGTCAACTGTGAGAGCTCGTTCTGTCCTCACCAGCACAGAAGATTCCAGCAGCTGAAGCCATGCCACCCGCCAGGGAGAGGAGCACAGCCATTCTCCTACCTGTCTGGCCAGCGTGGAGCCTCAACACCAAGCACAGCTCACAGCCATTTCATTTGTGCAAAACCCTGGGTAGGAAGCAGCAGCTGGTGTCTGGCATACCGCGAGGTACTTGGCTGTGTGCTGGCAAGCACATCTGTATGTGGGGCTCCCAAAAGCCCTGTACACAGCTCTCGCCATCAGGCAGCATCCCTCACAGCACAGAGAGGGACTGAGAGTTGAGGAAGCATGGTGTGTTCTTACCTGAACAACTTAATCGTAAAACAACTGGGAAGGAATTCAGTGTAACCTGGGGTTCCATTTGTAGGCATGCAAATACTACTGTAATTTGATTAATCTTTTTTTCCCTTTCAATCATCACCCATCATGTAGGACACAAAGTGGAAATGGTTTTGGTCTTCCTTCATCAGCTGCATTAATTTTTAATTGAGAGCCATGCTCTTACCATGACAACCAAGGAGATGGATGGATTTGATTCCAACTTCATTCAAACATCCTCTAACTGAGCTTTAAGTAGTTTGTATTGGCTGGGAATAAAATAAAAAACAATTTGCCAAACATGCTCCCCACTCAGAGTA
This sequence comes from Pavo muticus, assembly GCA_016647715.1. Lineage (NCBI taxonomy): Eukaryota > Metazoa > Chordata > Aves > Galliformes > Phasianidae > Pavo > Pavo muticus. Next base: position 729,453 of record JACDJE010000248.1, read on the forward strand.
TTTGTGCACCTTTGCTTATAGGACCCCCCCTCCCCTCCTTCAAGAGAGTCCTCACTAGTTGCTCTGATCCCCATGCTGCTCACAGCGGATAGATACAGAGCAAGCTGCATTGAGTTGAGCACCATAGCAGTGTGTGGCTTCCTTGCCTGAGGTATAAATTTTCCACAGGTCACACCTGCAGCCAACAAGGCCTGAGGAAACGAGCAGTAGGAAAGCAGGTCATTAACTGAGCAAACACAAAATGGTGCCGTGAGGAAGCACTTAGTAGAGACACAGACACACTCTCCTGCCTTTCTGTGCCCCTAGCAGCAGGGGTACTGCCTTCATGCTCCAGCCCCATGGGCAAGACACTACTACAGCCTAACATGGCTAGGGAAGAAATGTAGGCTCACAGTGCCATGGCTCAGGGTCACTGCTGTTTAATTTGAGTCTTTGGGGCTGAAGGGAGTTGCCTGACAGCAGGGCAAGGCATGGGGCCGACCTGCGAGTGCTTGTCTTGCCACCTTCCTCCTCCTCTTCCCTGTGGCAGACGCTGGCTGAGTTCTGCAGGAGCGGGGACACGCAACTGAGCGAGGCTGTGTGCGGGACCGGCCCCCATGACTGGGGCTAAATGAAACACTTCACCGTCTGGCATATCACTCCGTTTCCCACGGATGGCACAAATAGTCACTGTGCGATGTACAAACACCGGGGATCTATTATTGGCACCTCTCCTTTGCTTGCCATAGTGACGTCCAACCCAAACGCAAGTGTTAATGCCCTTATAAGGCTCCTAGCACAAATTTAAATTTTTTATCCTTTGGCCGATGATACAAACTGCAATCTCAGTAGCATACGGCATGGGGAGGTGGGAGATTTTCTTGGCTCTGTGGTGAGAGAGAGAAATTAAAAAGGAGCCTACAATGCTGAGTCACTGTGACAAATAACTTACTATGGCATACATTCAGGGTTTAGCAAAGAGGCAGCTGAGAGTGAGTCAGTGACTGACTAGTGCCTCCTAGATTTTCCTCCTTGGGAAAGATTCAATTTAATGTAAAGAAGAGACGGCAAAATTATTTCTCAGTATTACCATTACCAAGTTGCTATCACTAATTATACACGTGGTTAAAACCATCGAGTTCCATTGTGTAATACACGCCTTCTGTTTGGCATATAACATCACCCATTGTGGAGCAGTAAGTCCCATTACAAGTATTGGTTTTGAGATACGGAAAACTTGGCCAAACTTCAAGTGTTTGGCAGTGTCAATTCAAGCACCTCTCCTCTTTTGGTTGCTCAGCTTCACAGTCTTATCCACATCCTATTTAGCACTCTGGTTGAGTAGTCTGTAGCACCATTTACACCAAAATAGATAGTTTTGTGATCAAAAAAGACTTTCCAAGTGCAAAATGGATACAGTTTTGTGGAAGAAAGTGTAAGAAGGTCACAGTCCACCAAAACACCTAGTCCCAGTAAAGTCAAATTTGCATGTGCTGAATCACAGCCAAAGTTATTCTTGTGTCATTCTGGTTGTGATGTTTCTTCCCCCTTCTCCTTCTGCTCAGGCAGACAAGTTCTTGCCCAGCACCCCAGATCTGGGAGGAGAGCAAGAAACAGCTCTGCATGATGCCTCCTCCCCTGACCCCAGGTCCCATATCTGCCTGTGAGAGAGCAGAAACAATAAATAGTTTCCCATCAGGAAGGGGCAGTTTTCAGTTTTTCAGCTATCTCTATACCCCCTTCCCCTTCCCTCTGCTGGAAAAAAAACTTAAAAGTCAGTTCTGTCACCAAAGAGCTAGGGGCTGCAGTGAGAGCTGCGCCAGCCAGCATCTCTCCATTTGTGCCTTGTTTCTCCTACCCAGAGAGGTATCGCTGGGTAAGCCCTGAAATTCCTCAGATACTATGCTAATTCATACATGATGGGGAAAGAATATAACTGCTCCCAAGCAGACCACAACCAGGTGGAAGGAATTTCCTGTCACCCTCTTCCACCTTCAGCCAGGCAATGGGAACATCTTGCCTCAAGTAATTCCAGTTGGGATGCTGCAGTCAGGCCAACTCTTCTGAGCACAAATAAAGGCAGAGAATAATCCATTGTTCACTCGAAATTTTAATTAGTGAGTGAATTATACTCATACTGTTCCCATCTGAGGACTGGCTGCTGAAGAAGTGTAATTAGGTACTTATATCTGTTGTCTAACTTGTATGAACTACAGTAATCCAGTTGCTCATGAATGAGTTCATAAAGCTGGTCAATTATTTTTACATGATGCTTTTGTTGGTTTCTTAAAAAAAATGTCTTTCCCCTCTCCTAAAACAAAGCTTTTCTTGAAAAATAGTGATATCATCAACAATTTCACTGTCTTTTTAGCTGAGTGCATCTCTTTCCAACACTGTGAGACAAAGGGCTTCCTTATTTCCACCATAGCCCTACCAAATGCATTACAAACCCCACAAGGGGAGCCCCTAGCATGCCCAGAGCTGCCATGTAATCCCAGGCAAGAGGGTACAGCTAAGATCCCCAGAGTCTTAAGGAAGAATTGGCTTTAAAGATCACACACTGACCCTGCTTTTAAGAGCAGCAAATCCCTATAATTTCAAAGAAAAAAGCACTCATGTTTTCCTTCATGCATCTGTGAAGAGCGGCTCTCAGATCTGACCTTTCCAAAATGCCTATCAATGATCAGCTGTAAAACAAGAGATCTCTGTAATATTTTTCTAATGCAGAATGAACAGCAGCCAACTTCCCATAGAGGAGGAGGATTTTCTCAAACTAATTTTATTTCCTTATCTTTAGTCATCTGCTGAAAAGAAAACACTAAATATATTCCTCAGTCTACTCCTTCCAGTGATAGCTCGAAGGAGTAAAGAACCATATGCTCCTTCAGCTGATCCATACTGTCTCCATGACAATGCAGTTTACAAAGTTTGCTCCTGACAGCTCTGTAGTAGGTGCTTCAGTTGCTCACATTCTGGGGCATAAGGATGGCTGGCAGTGGTGGCACTGGTGGCTGCCACTGCAGTGGTTGGGCATGTCCACCAGTGGCTCTGGTCGAGCAGCACTTCCACCCAAACCTCCCAGCCCCATGACCAGTGTCCACCAGTGAGCTCCAGTTCCAGGGGTGCAGCTCAGCCTGTGGCACTGTCTGGAAGCTAATGCAGCCAGTTCCTCCAAATTCCTTACGAGCTTTCATATATGCAGTGCCTTAAAAGGAGAAAGGATTTCACCTCATTTTAGCCAATCAGAAAATCTTGGTGAATTTACACAGAAAAATGTGTTCTCCTCATTAAAGTGTGCTTTGCCTTTGGGTAAGTTGGATCTCCTGGATTCTCCCAGGAGCACAGCAGGCCCAGAGCTGGAGCTGTGCTGGATCTCTACTCTATACTCCTCCAATCCCTTCACATCCCTATTTCATTTACAACGTACCACACAGCACATAGAAAATGGGCTTTACCTTCAGCCAGCTCAAGCAGGACACCCAACTTACTGACTGCTCTGGTGGACAAGAAACCTTATTCTATGATGTAACAGAACAGAAGCATTCAGGAACAGGCTGCGTCTGAGCTGCAGGCCATCAATTGGCAGCCTCCACCTTACCAAGTTCAGAAAGATGTGATATCGTTATTTTCAGAGCCTGTGTGTTTCACTATTCCCCAATCAGCACAATAGCTGTCAGCACTCCTGTTTTGAATTTCACACATTTGCTTGATCAGAAACCAACAGAAATACATAACTGGCTGCGGTGGTGCATGAGATAAAAAAGAATCAAATCAAGGAGTTACCCAAGATACGGGTTGCAGATCAGTTTGTCTCCACGCAATCATTTCTAAAAGAAATCACAGTACGTATTTAAGAGCAGAAATAAAAACCTCTGCTGGCTAAGATTGAAAAAGGAAAAAAATATATAATATATACATACACACACACACATAAACCTGACACTCATTTTGAATTGTCAGGGTGAACCATTTAGAGACTTTAAAATTTATTTATTTTTAAAACACCCCCATCCATGTAGAATGGCCTACACAGCTGAATCCCCATAGATTTGCCAGCTGTTTTGAATTCTACCAGCCTGGTACTCATCAGCCAGAAGCTTAGTCATGCTGAAGGGTTCCCCATCTGCAATCCCTGCTGCCCTTCGGAGCACAGAACCCAGAAAGGACCCTAGGGCTGAGGAGAACATCTTCCCACTGTTTGGTCCTTCACAGTGGCCAGGCCTAGGACGCAGCTCACAAGATGTCTCAGCATTCCTTTGACATCTACAGATATATGCCAAGTTCTAATTATGCTCAACTGCCTTCTAGAAATTCAGGCCTCTATTCCCCCCCTCCTTGAATATGCCAGATCTCTCCTAAATTCTATTTACCATCAGAAAAATGAAGGCTTGTCTAATTAGAGATGATTCTCCTCTTATTCCTTCACCCCCTATACCAGGAGCTAAGACAACTTCTGCCAAAGAAGCCTCACATCTAGACTAGCTCCTAGCATTATGCAGTGGAGGGAGGTGCACTGCACAGGAACAAGTTTCCACAGAGAACGAAGACAGCTTGGAGTCACAGCTTCCTTTCAAGCCTCCGAAACCCATGGATTTATAGAGACTTGGTTCCCCAGCACAAAATACACTTCTTTTGGGGGGATAAAGAGCTAGGGCTCTGCTAATCTCTCCAGTTAGCAGGAAGGAACACAGGACCCAGCATGCCACAAGCTTTGGAGGCAATACTCGAAGTGATTTGGTGCCTTTGGAGGCTCCCCAGGGATTGACAACATAAAGGATTTAGTGCGCAAGCCTTGGACGCATCAAGCAAACACTGTCTATTAAGAAGTTTAAGGGGAGGAAAAGCTTTCCAGACACAAAAGCCTTTTCTAAGGGAATCGCTACGCTGTAGGATGTCAGACACATAATGCTGGTGCCATAAATGTCACTTTACAGTAGTTCTCATTCAGAAAATATATGATTGATGTCAAAAAAAGCCAATAAAATATATATATTCCTTTTAATTATCCTTAGCCCTGCCTCTTTCTCCAGGGCTTTGAGGAACATGCTTGAGGAGAGCCTTTGAAGACTCGTGCAAAACAGATCTTCTTTGGCTTTGGGGGCTGGGAAAATCTCAAAACTCGCCACATCTCACCGGAGGGCGAGAATGGAACCCAGCCCTGGGAGATGACACTTGCATGTGCCTAACACTGCCCAGGCTGGGGGTGCAGGGAAAGGCATGGCCGAGGGGCTTACCAGGCATCTTTGCCAGAAAAGCCCAGAGCCTGGTAAAAAAACAATCAGAACACATATGAGAGTTGTTCACTCCCTGCTGAGTAGTTCATATCAGATGCCCACAGATATGTAGTAAGGGACAGCAAAAATCCTGAAGACCTCAGAGTCTGGAGGAGCAGTTTGGACAAAGAAAACACTAGTGTCCTCATTCTGCAGGGAGATTAATTTGTTTTATTTAACTGCCTCCGGCTCTCTTCAGTCAATAGGGAGAGATAGACAACTCCAGTGGATGGTCCAAACCAAGAGGGATTAAAAACCCTGGAGTTGCGCCTATGCAAATCTTTAGACTGCATAGGAAGCTTAAAGCTATGGGCTTCCTGGTTTAGATCTGTTCATTAAATTAATGGTAATCAAGCTTGAGTTACTGGTTCAGAGTGCACCAATGCTGGGCTGAAAGTGAAAACGTGTGCCTGGAGGAGAACTTGAGACCCTGGCCTGGAAAACCAGGTCAAGATCCCTACAGAAGTGACAACCCTCCATTTTTGCTGTATTACTTTTACATTTTATGGTCACCAATAAGGTTTTTCCCGCCCTCTTGTTATGCTACTGCCTGGAGTGGGCTGTTTGTCCCCCCAGCAGAAAATAAAGAGTCACAGCAGCAGCAGAGGGTGTGGGGGCAGAAGCTTTTTGGGCATCAGAACTGGCAGTTTTTAGAGCCTCCGAATGAGTAGGCAACTGTGCTGAGGCTCTTTCTCCCACCACAAATCACGAAGCCAAATATCTCAGCTGCACGGCATGTCTGCAGGAGCTCCTCCTCCAGTACCGGCTTGTGTGGGAAGGGCTCTGCTGGCACGCAGCTCACCCGAGCACTTGCATGCCTGTGGACAAAATTAAGGCAAGCCTCTGTGCACATTCAACATACATGGGCAAAGCCCTCCTTAGAGCCTGCCTGGCTTCACAAGAGCAACCTGAAGCACTCCAAGCATCGGGACCACATGCAACCAGCCAATGCTGGATGCCAATGCTTGGGAAGTTCCATGCAGGAGCAGGAAGACATGGGGATTGGGGCATCAGAGAGCAGAAGTTTCCTTTTTTTTCTTCTCTGAGGGAAAAAAAAATTGGCTAAAGGCAGTAGAAACAGATGTACTCATGTATCCTATACACTATAAAAGAAAGGCCCTTCCAGCGAAGCAGATGGGTTTAAGTGCCATTTAAAGCAACTTCTGCTTCACCCAAGGAAGCCTCACACAAGCTTTACATGTGGGTTACACAAGTATTTTAAACAAAAAAGTCCCTCGCTACAAATCTCTAACATCATATGGAGCTTTACCCGATGAAAGCTCAACCAGTGGAATCAAGGAAAATGGCCCCTACACCCCCAAACCTCAAATAGTATCCTTGACTTCAAACTTCCTGGGAGCAGTGCACAGATCTGCAATGATGCTACTTCCTTTTCTGCTCACATCTTCTGATACCCTAGCCCCAGAGAGACATTTTTAGGAACATGTGTAACAGCATGGATTCATTACTTCTCATCAATTGAGAAGATCATTGCAAAAGCACATACATGTTTATCACCATCAGTTTAAAGACCATTGTGCATACGCAAAAGGTGAAGATAATTTCACAAATGAACAACCACCCAAACTAATGTTGTCATGATAGATGTCACGTCTATGAACTTCTCATTGGACAGATTTGAGCCACAGGTTTAGCAGAACTGTCTCAAATATCTTGCTCCTCCCCCATATTAGTTTTCCTCAGGGATCAGAAGAATTAGAACAACACAATTATGTTTCAGAAGCTCACTCTTTCCAGCCTCTTTTTTTTTTCCTTTTACAATCATGTACTACAGACTAGAGTCATAACCAATGTGTATTTCAGGCCCATGCACGGGTAGGAACGTGGAAGATGGGTAACATCTATTTCCCATTGCGTTTAAGGAGAAGTTACTAAACACAGAAATAAGTGGAGTTGTTTTCTCACATCCAGTCAAAGCATGACTTAACAGCCAAAAGCTCAGTAAAACAAAGCAGTAGAAAAGAAAGAACACTGAGCCTTTGTTAGAGTGGTCAATGTAGATAGGTGAAAGATGAGTTTGAACAAGGTTAGAGAGCAAAATGTCACGAGCACCAGATTCCAGGAGAACCAGAACTGGCTTGCAGTGCTAAACTGAGGAAAGCACGCACAAGCTACAACTGAATAGAAACATAGAGTAGACTAAAGCATTTCTAAAAGAAAAAAATAAAGCCCTAAGGAAAGAGAAGAGTGAGTCAAGACAAAAAGCTCCCAGCAGTAAAAGGAAGGCTGCAGCTTCAGCTTGTTGCTTAGCCCAGTGTTTGAGGAAAAAAAGCCTGGTACCAACAGAAATAGGACCTGCTCAACGTACCTGCTGGTGGCTATGCTAAAAGAACTGGAGGATTGCATCTCCTGCAGAAAAGAGCATTCCTGCTAGATAGCTGCTCCATCTTCTCACATGTATGAGTGTCCTCACCACCAGCACTCATTTACTTTTGTCGACATGGTACACTTGAACCTTTTTCTGTGAGCATTTACACCTGTTTCCTGTAAAGGTGGTGATGGCGCTCACACTCTTCTGATATTGTCAAGTAGGCTATGGATCAGCTAGCCCCTTATGAGCCATAGCTGGTAATTGTTCTTGTCTCCTGGGTACCCCACCTACTCAGCTTCAGATCTGCCCCATTCAGAGTCCAGCCCCAGGGCTGCCAGCAGGGTTGGAGTCACCAGCTCCTTCCATCAAAGTAAACCAACCAACCAACCAAACAAACAAAAAAACCCAATGCAATGTTTATGGTTAAGAGAGATGGAAATTGTCTGCAACTATGAGTCCAAATATACCTGCCTGCATTGCTAAATCTTACAGAAACTGCAGTGATAGATGAGAACATAGCTTGGAAATAGGCATGGATGAGTTGACAAAACTAATGAAGCCAACATTTTTTATACATTTCAGACCAAAAAATGCAAACAAAAGGGATTTCTAGAAGAGGTTCTTTTTGTTTTTGAATTTGTTTTTCTTTAAATGAATGTCTTTTAATTTAGCAACTTTCTGTATGAAAGCATAGACCCCCTCTGTTGTGCAGATCAATGTAGCTTGTTCTAAGATACTCTGTTTTGATCATAAATGAGTTTGTACAGGTGTAGCTCTTCTCATCCCAGTGTAAATACTCCTGATATGCACCTTTCAACAATATGATGAAGCCTGAGCTGGGACTAGCTCCTCAGTCTGTTTGTTGGCTTTAGAAAATGTTGTAAACAGCTTTGCTTGGTTCTAACAGAATAGGGACGTGCAACAGGGTTCTTTTAATGCATGTGTACTGTGATATGCAATTCTGAAATGCATGCACCAGTGTAAATAACCACTCCTTCAGACAAACTGGAAAAGCATTACTGAGAGGGTAAAGGACAGTAGCAGAGCACAGAGATGAATGCGCTGTGCTTAGTTAGTGTAAGCTTAAAGTAAATTAAATACTTCAAATGAACAACAAACTGGAATTTCACCAACTCAGTGTTTTATTCAAAAGGAAGAAAATGAGGGGTAGTTAAAGCTGGCATCAAGGTAATGTAGAAGTTCCTAAGGAAAGGAGAGAAAAAAAAAATCATCAGGGACGTTCACAATGGAAAGAAGGAGGTGTGAAACACCTGAATCTCAGAAAAAAATCAGTTTTAGGTACGCAAGAGTCAGATCTCTGGCTTTAGAAAAAATGCAGTTATAACGATACCATCAGAACGGTTTGGGCAAAGCTGGAGAATGACTGAAACTAAGGCATGAAGAAAGGAGAGTAGCCGTAAAATACCAAGACACAATCAGATATCATTTAAATGTGATGGTAGTTTTTGGATCATGAATGTAGAAAATATTTAGGAAATAAATAGGTATATGAAGGCAAAAGAAGATTTCATTACAAGGTTTTTGCAGAGCACTCACTGGTTTCAGTGGAAAAAGCATTCAGGCTATTTGCCTTAGTCTGAGGCTCCACAGAATCACAGAATCATAGGGGTTGGAAGGGACCTCCAGAGATCATCGAGTCCAACCCCCCTGCCTAAGCAGGTTCCCTAAGCCAGGTCACACAGGTGGGCGTCCAGGTGGGTCTTGAATATCTCCAGAGAGTTCAGAGAAGGAGAACTCCCCAGAGTTCTCCTTCTCTGGAGAGTTCTGAGAAGGAGACACCACAACCTCCCTGGGCAGCCTGTTCCAGTGCTCCGTCACCCTCACCGTAAAGAAGTTCTTGCGCACATTGGTGCGGAACTTCCTATGCTCCAGTTTCTGGCCGTTTCCCCTTGTCCTGTCTCCACATACTGCTGAAAAGAGTCTGGCCTCGCCACTTTGCCCCCCACACTTTAGATATTTGTAGACCTGGATCAGGTCCCCTCTCAGTCTTCTTTTCTCAAGGCTAAACAGACCCAGTTCACTTAGCTGTTCTTCATAGGGGAGATGCTCCAGGCCCTTCACCATCTTTGTGGCCCTCCGCTGGACTCTTTCCAAGAGGTCTTTTTTGTACTGGGAAGCCCAGAACTGGACACAGTACTCCAGATGAGGCCCTACCAGGGCAGAGTAGAGGGGGAGGATCACCTCCCTCGACCTGCTGGCCACGCTCTTTTTCATGCAGTCCAGAATGCCATTGGCCTTTTTGGCCACAAGGGCACACTGCTGGCTCATGGCCAACCTGTCATCCACCAGGACACCCAGGTCCCTCTCTGCAGAGCTCCTCTCCAGCAGGTCATCCCCCAACCTGTACCGCTGCATGCAATTATTCCTCCCTAGGTGCAAGACTCTACACTTGCTTTTGTTAAACCTCATCTGGTTTCTTACTGCCCAGCTCTCCAGCCTGTCCAGGTCTCGCTGAATGGCAGCACAGCCTTCAGGTGTGTCAGCCAATCCTCCCAGCTTCGTATCATCAGCAAACTTGCTGAGCATGGCCACCATCCCCTCATCAAGGTCATTGATGAAGATGTTCAACAAGACTGGACCCAGCACCGACCCCTGGGGAACACCGCTAGTTACAGGTCTCCAACCAGACTCTGCACCGCCAACGACGACCCTCTGTGCTCTGCCAGTCAGCCAGTTCTCAACCCACCTCACTGTCTACTCATCTATCCCACACTTCCTCAGCATTGTTATAAGGATGTTGTGGGAGACAGTATCAAATGCCTTGCTGAAATCAAGGTAGACTACATCCACTGCTCTCCCCCCGTCCACCCAGCCAGTGACAACATCATAGAAGGCTACCAAGTTGGTCAAGCATGACCTCCCCCTGGTGAGCCCATGCTGGCTACTCCTGATAACCTCCTTTTCTTCCAATTGTCTGGAGATGGCATCCAGCACAAGCTGTTCCATCACCTTTCCAGGGACAGAGGTGAGGCTGACTGGCCTGTAATTACCTGGATCTTCCTTCTTGCCCTTTTTGAAGACCAGAGTGACACTGGCTATCCTCCAGTCTTCAGGCACCTCCCCCATTCTCCAAGACCTCTCCAAGATGATAGAGAGCGGTTCAGCAATCACCTCAGCCAGCTCCCTCAGCACCCGTGGATGCACCCCATCGGGTCCCATGGATTTATGAACATTGGTGTTGCCTAGGCGCTCTCGGACCGCCTCTTCCCTGACTAAAGGGAAGTCTTCCATTCCCCAGACCCTCTCAGAAACCTCCAGGGTCTGGGATTCCAGAGGGAGAGCTTTTTCACTGAAGACAGAAGCAAAGAAGGTGTTCAGTATCTCCACCTTCTCAGCATCCCCCGTTACCAGAACACCCCCCTCACTTAGCAGGGGACCCACATTCTCCCTAGTCTTCCTTTTACTGTTAACATACTTAAAAAAGCTTTTTTTATTATCCTTTATCTCCTTTGCCAGGTTCAATTCCAGGTGGGCTTTAGCCTTCCTCGTCGCATCCCTGCAGGCCCTGACAACATTTCTATATTCTTCCCAAGTGGTCAGACCCTTTTTCCACATTTCATGGACCTCCTTCTTCCCTTTGAGTTTGCGCATGAGCTCATTGCTCATCCACACAGGTCTCCTGCCACCCTTTCCTGATTTCTTGCTCACAGGGACGCACCGATCCTGAGCTTGGAAGAAGAGATTGTTTAAATGCCAACCAGCTCTCACAGGCCCCCTTACCTTCTAACACCCTAGCCCACGGGATAGCTCCAAGTAGGTCCCGGAAGAGATCAAAGTTGGCTCTCCTAAAGTCTAGGGTAGCACAAAACATCAAGACTTGCAGTTTGTTTTCTCAGAGATGAACAGGGTCCTTTCCTCCGTCTAGTTTAGCCCATCTGTTTTAGGGAGGCAGAGAGAATTAAACAGGGTTTTCTCCCTGTTGGATTAGAAACAGGAAAAAGTTTGGTTTAGAATCGTATCAGTGGCACTATTTTGCTTGCTTGTTCTCCTTTACTTGAGAAATAGTGGGGAAGCTTGATGTTGTCTGATGTCTGGAGGCATCCCTCATAAGCTGGGGAGGGATGGAACTTGTAGTCTTTAACTCGGGTGACAAATAGAATTGAATCCATAACAGGAGGAGGAAATCCTTGTAGGGTTTTTATTTCCAGACATTCATTCAAACATTTGAGTTAAATGGTGTTAGCATAAAAAACAAAAAGAGCTTAAAATGGTCTAACCAAAATCACTCTTAATCAGGTTTTGTTTCCATGGCACCTTTGATGTCATAAGCCTAATAGCTCCCCAGTGATCCATAGAGTCTTCCAGGAAAAAAAAAATGGCTAGACAACCTGAATGCCAAATGTTGAACACATGCTTAAAAATATCCTTTCCGAAAAGTTTTCAGGCCTCCCTTCTCTTTTAAGAATTAAGGGAAACCAAAAATCAAACCAGGAATTCCCCACAAACACCCACCCACCCTGCGCATAGCCGGAAATCTGTGCACGGCAGTTTGAATGTATGGAGCCCTACAAATATATTATTAAACGGCAAAGGAAATGCATAAAAAGGCTGCTATAAAAATAGCTGTAAAACACTTTTTTTTTTTTTTTTTTTTTTTTTTTCATTCTACAGATGCAAAATCTCAAGAAACATCTTTCTGTCAAAACTGAAACAGATTGTGGTGTTCAGCAGCACATTTCTTTGCGAGGAAAACATTCTTGGTACAGTGTTTTTGCTATTCATCTCATGCTTTTTCCAAGGATTTTCTAATTAATCATGGTGCTGATGGATGATAGCTGCCCTGCTATGGCTGCTATTAACACACACAAGTCTTGCCAGAGGTAAAGTAGATGTAATTTGCTTTTATTTAAAAGCTTTTGCTCAATGATGTTTTTATGGCCTGATCTGGCATTTGTGGTCAAGCAGTATTCCCAGACCCTTCTGCCTACAGGATCCTTATCCAATTCTATAAGAGCTTTGCTTCTCTTCTGGTTTTCTGGTCACTGCCCATTGGCTGAGCAGAGGTGTATTGCTCTGCCTGGTGCTTTTGGTATGGATAGCAGAGGGTCTGAAGCTTCAGAGGGCAAGACTTGTGGAAAATTGCTGCTGGAGAATTTAAATGTCACGACTCATACTAAAAAAAAAAAGCAAAATCCTAATCAGGATTGGAATCTTTGTATCATCGAAGGTAATGAATGTAATGATATTGTTGTGTTTGTAGTAAAACACACAGCAAGGATCCACTAATTTGAATGGAAAGAAGAGCTTAAAAGTTCAGCTTCTTTCAAAATGGAAGTTTATAAAACTGTGCTTAAGAGATGCCAAGCACGTATGTCAAACAATACGGATATAAAATGTGATATGAACAACAAAAAAGATGCTGCTTCAAAATAAAATCCAGCAATCAAATATCCTTTACTTTTGCTAGAATAGGAAAATGAATCAACATTCTACCCTTCCCAAGGCTGAACTCCACAATGTATGTGGAATGAATCCGGATGGCGTCAAATGAGCCAACATAGTAGCTAACTGTAATAATAATCCTTTTAGCAAAATAAATAAGATTGTCATGTTGACATGCTTATCATATTTTTAAAAGGATATTATCTAACAAAATTCCTATTGTTACTTGAAAAGTGTGTTACTTCTCTCTTTAAAAGTATTTGCACTAAAATCACTATGCTGGTGAATTACTCTGAACTTTTCATGGTCTAACACAGAGTGTAACAGAGTCTATTATGCCTTAAATCAGCTGTCTGTGTCAGAATTTGGCCCTGTCACACTTTCTCCAAGAAGAACTATAGTAGCTGGTCTATTTTGGTTTGCAACAAGACATTCATAAATAAAAACATAGATTCCAAATTAAAAACAAAACCGAAGCAAAACAACAAGGCACATATAATTCCAAGTGCAGTAAATACAGATTAGTTTTCTTGTTTGGGTTACTGGCTTGTTTGCCTGGCTTCTTTGTGAATGAGAAAAGGAAGCATACTGTAATATATTAAAAATCAGGAAAAAGAATATTTTCTTTTTATAATGCCTTTTTCTCTAGTTGTTTTGTGTGTTTTGTATTTTGTGCAATGGGACTGATTTGTTTAGATATTTATATGCTATTAATTGTAATTCCTTTTCATAACAAACATCAGAACTTTGATCTCTAGGAACTTTTCCAGGTCAAGTTTTCAGATGAAACACCCAACCATCCATACGCAGACCCATGTACAAGTTTTAGTATGTTTCCATTTGTCCTTCTTTAAAACAAACATCTCCAGACAGAAGAGACTGACAGGCACATGAAAGACCACTTTAATCTACTTCCGCAGTCAGAGCAGGTATATGAAGTGTAGTATAAACTGGAGGTAAGTCTTGGAACGGTGCTTCCCAGAATACTGCTGGATATGAGAACATTCCTCATAAATGAGTTTAGAAGAGAAGGATGATGAAAACTAATATTAATCTGTGCGGCTGTTGTTGGGAACAATCGATAGTTGAGCTCGGTGGATGCTGGTTGCTGATATGCTGACAGGCGGTGCTGGGTATGGCACCTACAGGTCAAAACCAAGCAGAGCACGCCCCACCACTCAGCTAATATAAGCACGTATACCATCGATCTTGTGCAGTTACAGTACCTGTCTTTTGTATGGAAAATGAGTCACTGATTAAAGACAGAGGCTGGGAACTGTAGGGATCCAGATCCACGACTGAGACAAGTGGGAACCACAGATTCTTCAGAATCTTTAAGAGCGTGTTGTTATAATCACTGTTCACACCCATACATGCACACACTGCCTTGTACTAACATTTAAATTTTTTTTGTGATTGGAAATCAAATGTAATCTTATAAAAGAAAAATGTCTCTTACTAAAAGCTGTTAACTTTTCCATCCTGAAAATATTCTCCTTTCTTCTTATTAGTCATAATTCCTCCTTCCTCAGATTTGTTCTCTCACTCCCATGTTCTTTTCCTCTTGTGACTAACAGGTTTCAGGAATGAACTTCAGACAAGTCTGAAAGAAAAAAATCCCTTCCAGATTGGCTATTTTTCCCATTAACTCCTACAATTATATACTGCAGGCAGTTCAGAAAATTGGTCGTAAGAAACACACTGCTCCATCTCTGCATTACCCTTTTAGCTGCATTTCCAGGTAGCAATCAGTGTCAGCATAGCAGCAGACATCAGCCAGCACCACTTCCTTCAGGATCCATCCTCAGGACTGTTTTTTGCAGCACAATTTCACTCTCACCAAACAAAGATGTCGTTAACCAGCTCACCTCTGTTCTCCATTCTTTTATTAGTTAGTTGTTTGGATTCTTTTTTTCCTTACCAGAATATTGTTTTCCCTCAAATCTGCTCTTGAACTGAACCATCCACTCTCTGTGTTCAAAGCCAACAGTAAGACTCCAGAGTCCGTCATCTCTTTGCATCACGTATGTAACAGCTCTTTTCTTTACCAGTGTGCTAATTCTGAAGAGCCCAGCTCAGTCTATGGCAACAGGTTACCTTCCAGATACCTCTCCCTGCTTTTACCCGATCTCCTCCTTTTCCTCCCCTCCATCCAATCAGCAGAGTCATTCCAATATTAAAGATAAGCAGTTTTTTCATACTCACTCAGCATTTCCATCCAAGTTAATTAAACCATCTAGGTTTCCTATCCTGTTTTTTTTTTTTTTTTTTTTTAATTTCACCTTTAAACTACAGTTTGATCATCATTCCCTCTTATGCATTTTGGTTTCTCACATGTATTGTTCTTCTGCCCTGAAGTTCAGTATAAGATAAAATATTCAGAGGTGCCAAGTAGCTCCCAATTACTCCAGATTTACCTCATGGTAATAGAGAAAAATCTGGACTCAAAATGGTAGGTTTTATGGGCCTGTGATGTCTGTGTCACTGGTTTTATTGTTATTTGCATGTGCTGTAGTGTCCCCGATGAAAAGCACGTGTCTCTGATTTACCAAATGGCCTTTAACCTCAGAGTCAGCTTTTTATTCCACAGACCCATAAAATGTACCTAAGGAGAAAATAAGGGCCAGGGCTGACATAAAAGTGAGCTGAACTGGAGCAGCTTTAGACTCAGCAGTTCCTGACTGTTTTGCTTTGCATAGGACTGTAAAACTCCCCAAGCTGGAAGGGGCGCACAGGTACCGTTTTTTTTTCTCTCCTTTGCAGGTGGCACAGCGAGAGGCAGGATGAAACTCAGAACACATTCATACTAATTGCTTACTTGGAAATCAAGCACAAAGTATCTAGAAAACCAACAGAGTGGAAGATACTCAGCTCAGCACACCCCTCATCAAAGAGGTGCATACCAAGTACAGGGCAGATCCCACTGCAGCACCTCACTTCATTTAAAAAGTTCTCATCTAAAGAGCAAGGAAGGATGAGCTGTGATCCTTGGGCTGTGCTCCTGGTTCTGCACGAAATTCCTCCACACATAGAAAAAAAAGAAAAACAAAAGTTTGGGGAGATTTCCAGCAGGGTACGCCATGGCTCCAGGAGCGTGGTGTGATTTATAGGAGCTAGTGCTCTGGCCAGGACACCGCTGCATCTGCTGTTTCAAAAGCCTTGCTTTATTTACCTTCTGAGTATGAAGAATCTCTGCTAGTGTGCCTTCACTTAAACTTGCTGCTTGGAGCAGAATGGCTGGTTGGCCTCTGTGCAGAGAGACTGGGAATGGCTGTGAGTGTGAGGGCAGCCTGTGGCTGTTTTGGAGATGGCCACTCCATCTGATAAAAGAAAGAAAGAAAAATCACAGGGCTGTGATTGCTGCTTTTAAATTTTCACTATATGCAGGATTTCAGCCACACTCTCCCCATTTAATGGCCTTATGTAACAAAAATCATTTTTCACGTGTTCAGGCTACTTAAAGCGCTGCAATGTATCTGTGCCATGGTTTGTCCATGCTACAAGTTTTCCCTAAAATATGCTCACAAGAGGGAATGGTTTTTCTTGTGATGGCTTTTGTGCTCACTGCCTCTAGCTGTGCTCCAAGCGCCTCTCTGCAGAGAGGTCTCTGCTGCTCAAGAAGTAGCTGTTGAATGTCCAGCTTGCAATTCGGAGTGCTGAGGAAACCTATGCTCAGTGTGTCAAGGTAAACTGGAGACTGGCTGCAGCTGCTGCACAGCGAGATGAGATTCCAGCCTGGTATGGGTGGGAAGAAGGGCAGCATGGACCTCTGTGTGACAAATCACTGTTTGTCACAGCTGAAGTCATCCCAGCTCACCAGTCACAGTCCCTTGGGTCTCAGTTGTCACTGAAACAACATACTTCTGCACAGTCTCAGCCGAACCTAGATAGCTATAAACACAAATTACAGCTGCCATAAGGCCCCCCCTGCGTTGCTAGCAAGGTGAAATGCGGTCTACACTGAATAAACATTACTGAAAGCTATTCAAAGGAGCAGGCTTTGGGATTTCTGACAATAGATAATCTCAATTAAATGTAGTTGCTTGTGGGTTTTTTTTTATATCACATTGTTTTCTGCTGCAAGTGGGAAAGTGGTACACAAAACATGAGTAGGTCAGAGAATAACAGTAGGTCTGGTGGTATTGCTTCTTTGGATTGGTGCCTAAGCAGCCTAAATCACGTATACACATGCTGGCATCACTAGATGTGAGATTACAGAAATGGAGAATTATATATGCCTTTTTAGTAATTAAAATTTCCTTTGTATTTGCTGTCTTTTTTAGGAGTCCCTGAGCCCTCTTAATTCCCAGTGTTAGAATCCCTGCTGCTTATTTTTAATATTCTTGCAATTTAAATACATTTTTCACAGTGCTTTAAGGACTTTATATGAATAATATCCAAATGAACACAAAACAGTGAATCATACAACTTTTGGGTACTTTACATGCAAGTTGTATGAATTCAGGTCATGGAGTGTGGTGAATTTATGAGGATGCTATACTGGCTTGTAAGACCAA